>CABPRJ010001896.1:1523158-1576172 GCA_902439185.1 Cinara cedri
CACACCTAAGCTACCTAGCTCTTATTCAGGTACTTATTCCTTATCCTATCTTCCTGGCGTAAACAAAGCATCATCTTATTCTCAATCGCATACAACCACTTCTTTTTCGGTGTTTTCTCCTACGTCTATTTCCATTACAATTCTTAATGCTTCTGATTTTTCTCGCCTCGTGACATTCTCAAACCATATTAGTTTATTTTCACTAATTTTGTCCACTACCTAGATCACACCTAAGCTACCTAGTTCTTATTCAGGTACTTATTTCTTATCCTATCTTCTCTCGTCACTCAAGTCATCCACCTGACTCTATCTTGAAAAACCATCGATTTCCAAAATGTTTTTTTAACGAAAGACGACACAGTTTTAAAAATGCAGTTGTTGTCATTACATGACTCTGTAAAAAGGCATTTTCAACTATAACTTCTCGGCCTCTCGGGGACACTTTTCGACAGTTTTTAAATCTTTTAAATCCGGGTTCTAATATCATTATCGTACATACGGACACGTGTGCCTTAGGTTTTCTTCACGCATGGTATATAATTTCGGTTTACCGACAACCGAAGAGGCGGTATGTCGTGCGTAGACGCAATCATCCGATATAATATAATATGATACACACTGTATATATATATATATTATAACTTGTAATACCTACTTAGAGATTACGTGATTTTATTTTCGTAAAAACGCAAAAACAAAATATTATAATCGCGTTATATCATCGCGCCCGTATACTATCGTTTTTCGTTGGGATCCGGCTCGAGTATACCGGAGTAGATACCGTACCAGTTATATCGTTTGCGCCCACAAAAAAAGGTTAAGGTCTGCGGGCATAATTTTTATTTTTGTTACTTTTAATACAATCGTAAGTATATAGCCTACACGCGTGCTGAGCCCCGCGTACTGTACTATAACAACTAGGTACACACTGTAACGTCCGATGTCCGTTCCCGCGCAAAGACGTCTCGCTCTAATAATTACACTCTATAGTCTATACGGTGTATACGTACCTAATGTACACACGACACTCGTTATCCATTTCATTATTATTATTACTATTATATTTTTCATTCCTATGTGTACAATCGTAATGCGTTTACAGGCACAAATACGCATTGTTACGACACATATATATGTATACTGCCATCGTCTTATATGTTAAAATATACGAGACCACGAGGATTTAACAACTTGCGGCCCACGTCTGCGAGATATAGCATATTATTTTTATTATTATTAAGTTCATTTGAATTTTGTTCGTATCCTTGCCGCCTCGCCCATTTCCAAGCCGTCAAAATGTCCTGAACGTTGAACAGATTTTGTATTGGGTATTATTATTATTATTATTAACGTGTCTGAAGAAAAGTAAAAGTGTCATTGCGCGCCGCAAGTGTGTTATCTCTTTGATTACAAACGTCGGTTTTTTTTTCTTCTTTTAATTGCGTCCCTATGATAAAAAACCCAATGTAATATATTTATTTTTTTTTTGTAACATACAAAGTGCCCACATGTAGCCGGTACCGATATGATTTTACTGCGGGTCATCGGTTGACCACGTCATCCACGTATGTCGTATATCCATTATCGTCCGAGAAAACGTACGACGTTTGTATTTTTTTTTCTTCACGACTGATTGACATAAGAAAGAGTTTAAAAAAAAAAAAAAAACCCCTTCAATTAATTACGAATCTTAGTAAGTATACATAATTTGTATTGCATTATAGTAGGCTTTTAAAAGAAACCAAAGAATACAGACATTAAACGACTGTGAGGACAGGCATACTCTTGAGTAGTGTTGTCATTATTTTTTATTAGCAGTCTGATTGGAAAAGGAATGATTTAAAAAAAAATAATAATAAAAAAGTAAAAATACCTACGTACCTATATCATTTACACCATCAAGTTTACATCAATAACCACGACTTGACCACTTATTTATATATTTGACTTGAAATACGCACTTAATGCAGAGTTAATTAAAATAGTACCGTTCACGTCTGAAGAGAAAGAACCGATAATCAAGAATCGATAGTATCTCATTTTATTTACCGACCATACTATGCAGTCGATAGTTATCAATTTCGACTGGTAACCGATGCGTATTATAATAAAGTCCGAAACTCGGGGAGTAAAACCGTGTGGGAAAATTTCGTTTACATTTTTTTTTCTGTTTAGCGTTTTCGATTTATTCCGCGGAACACCTATTTGCAAGTTTTTACTCGCTGGCTTTAATTTCACATTTTAAACCGGAATAATTTAGGTGACTCAACAACGTACGCTGTGACAACGGCAACATCCCTATAAATTCAATAACACACATAGAGTCCGACAGCTCGAATACGGTAATGGTTATAATGTTTAAACACAAGGTATATTTTTATTAAACTTGTAAACTCGATCGAGTTTAACATTACCGTTAATTCGTTTACGTATTTTACTAGTTTCCCGCGGGGCTCCGAATTCCGATTTATTGCTCTGTTGCATATCCGTCCAATATTAAATAACAGCGAAACAACAACAGCAACAATAGCAATAGCGATAATAACGATAACCATAATATGTAATATGCAAACATCAGATAAGACAGCTCCCAAATATTTCATCGGCCCACTGCACCAGATATAGACCGGTACACCCACGCGCGGGGCCGGATTCGCGAATAATCGTGCTCGGCGATTCCTCCCGCTGTCGCGGCAGTATAATCATTATTTTACCCGTATATCGACAATGTGTTGTTCAGGAATATTGTTTATTTGTCAAAATAATAATAATAATAATAATTATATTGGTTGCGCGAATACACGCGCTGTCATAATTTTTTTTCTTCCATTATTATGTCGGTTTTCGTAACGTAATTGATTAGATGGGATTGTCGACTGCTGCAAACCGGCCGCTCGTGAACTCCATATTTATTATTACCACATTCTCATTTTTTTTTTTTTATCAGCATCGCTATAATATTACCGTCTACCGGCGAACAGGTAGCGTCAATCCGCGTCATGTTACACCACCGCCGCATCGCGACTTTAATCCCCAAGTCAGACGTCCGATGGTGATTTAATTTTTTTTTTAATCGTTTTGCAATGTACATTTTTCGTCCGCGTTTTTAGTATCTGCGCCAAAAGCGCGGATCACAGACACAGCCCGCGTCTTCCAAATCATATAGAATGATTTTATGTTACACGTTTTTTTATGACGATTTTAAATCGTTTTCTTCGACGTTCAAATAGTTAATATGATGACGTTCCTGCATGGTTAGGTTATATTCGACACTGTTCTGCACACAATATTATAATATGCACCGTTTCTCTTGTATAACTCAAAACTGGGAATAAACTAGTCACAAATTTACAAAAACGTCACAAAGTTAGTAAAATCAGTAACTTTATAACTTGTAAGTTACTTTTCGTTTTCTTGTAACTTGTAATTTAACGAGTTATTTTTTATTTAAATCAAAAAAGTATATAGGTTAGTTTTCATCATTTCGCTATCGATACCTTGTACCGCAGAATGTTTTTTTTCCTGAGGATATCCAAATGTACCTGCCTATCATGATGGACAAAAAAAAAATACAATGTAATAATATTTTGATAAAGTTCTGTTACTATGGAAGATCCGTTTTTTTTTTTTTTTTTTTTGTTTAATTTTTTTTATTGTATACGTATAACACCATTATCGCGATTGCATTAAAATCATCTATCACAATTATCAATCCGTCACAGTCGTTTAATATATATACTTAAATGCTAGCAGCGTGATAATCCAATACAATATTATATAATGGGGTTGCAAAACAAATTGTATTTATTGTTTTCATACTTATATGATAATAAATTATACCGGGGTAGTCAGTATAATACCAGCTGTCTATAATAATGTGTACCTATCGCCCATAAAATACATTAAAATAAAAACATTACTATAACAAATATATAATAAAGATGATTTATTTACCGCACGTATTATACCGTTGTTTATTTGAAAATTTAATTTTTATACTTGTTTATTGAAATAAAAAAAGAAAAAATCGTGGGTGGTTTGGTACGCCGAGTATAAAAAAAAAAAAAAAAACAAAACAAATAATAATCGTGATTTTTGCATTTCAGATAAATCATCTTATCGATATTATAATATATACTTAACTATACATAATGATATTATTATTAACTTTATTCTATATTGATTTCGTTTCGTTTAAAACGACGGTTACCTACACTATCTATTTAACATCAAAACGGTCAATTGCATGTGATATTGCGTTACATTAATAATCATAAATCATAAATACAAAAAAAAACAAAACACGTTATTTTGCATGAATATTTCCCATTATAATAAAAAAAAAAACTATAAATACAGTTAAAAAGTGACCGCCTCAACGCATCAACTAGACAAAATTCACAATCAAAATCCCCCATCCCAGATTGAAGCAAAATTTTCGGTCGAAAAGTTGTTTACAAACACGAAAAACCACGCGTCATAACAAAACCAACACATCGCTACGATTTAGATCTAAAATGCAATTTACTGAAAATCACTATGAATTATATACTTTTAGCATATTATTATAACAAAGATACGATTCTGCAATGCATTTTAATAATATTTTAATCAAAGGTTTTTATCGAAATTCTAATAACCTAATCCATGTCACGCAAAGGTTTGTTGGTGTTGAAATTTTCGATTTCCTTCAGCCAGTTGAATAGATATTCCACTTTTTAGTTTTGCACTCGCCCCAAAAGAAAGTAAAAAAAAAAGTTTAAAAAGTTTTAAATGTTTATAAATCGTAAAACTTTTTTATTGTATATTTTTTTCTCTATTTTGAATATTTGCACGATACAATGGTTGTAACATAAATTTTGAATCAACCTGTATAATTTATACACAATTGTATATTTTACATGCAATATATTATTTTACTTTAGAATGGATCAGCTATTTTTCACGCTTGTTTTACCACAGCTAAATTTAATTTAACACACAGTAGTATACCATGAGTATGTAACTGTTGTATTATGTAAAATAACTAGGATAATTTATTTTATATAAACATATTGTATACTATATAGCGTATATATTGTCTAAATCGTTGCAAATGAAAAACTATTCTGTGAAAAATCCGCATAAAAAGTATGACATGAAAAGTAGTGTTCGAGTAGTGTTGTGTTTCCCGAGAGAAAAAGACATGCACATCTTAGTCGTACTAACAACTTTTTTGCAATAATCAGAATGCAAAATACTTAAAACACAAATACGTCGTGTTAAATACAAAAATAAACAAGATTATCTTTTTAATAATAATTTTATAATTGTAATATTTAAATATAAATAGGTACACTAGGGTGGTCCTTAGACTATAGATAAAGAATTTTTTTTTTCGATTTTTGATTGGACTACCACTGAAATTTGTTCAAACACACACAAAAAAGTATTTTGTAAAGTTTCGTAATAATCGGTAAACCTTAAGGCGTGCCTCAAGAGGGTTGAAATTCAAATAAAGGTGATTTTTAGATTTTTATAATTTTAGTCTAAAATTTTTAAGACAGACTAAAAAAAGTAAGAACAATATATTTTTTAAATTGTTTATCCTACAAAAAATGTTATTTGTACATTTTTCATTTAACAACTCATTCATCTACAAAATAACAAAAACTAATTTTTAGTATATTTTACATGGTAATAGCTTGTACCATATAATATACTTTGTACTAAGAAAATTTACAACATAACTGCATAAACAACTTTATAGTAGCTATTAAATAGTCCACTAATAACATGGTTAAAACGCAAGATTACAGGGAACTAATAGAGCTTACGATTATTTTTCTCGGAGGAACTCCACATCGAGGAGTATCATTTCGTATTCCAGGTGCTTCCCATCATGCTAGGTGGATGGCCAAGGCAATATATTGCCTAAAAATATTAATTTTTCGTAAAAAATTCAAAATATCACCACGTCAACTAAAGTCATGCCAAGATACATGCATTTTTATTGTTTCTATTTACGTAAAAAGTTGGTTTCGAGCACATATAATTGAAGCACCATACCAAGATCTTATGTTTGTTCAAAAATTATTAGAGTATGAAAATATACATCAAAAAGTTGCATTTGTATCATTAAAAAAAAATTGTGGACATCTATGGTACCTAAGTCCTGAAACAGCAGCACTAGCTTTTTTTGATATAAACGTTCCATTATCAGAAAAGAAAAAAATGGTAGAAGCACTAAATACAATTGATACCGGTGAATATACTGTTAATCATTTCACCATTGATATTAAAAACTTGAATCTATTGAAAAAGTAAATATATTAGTGATTTCATCAACAGCTCGTCAGTTAAACTATTTCATAGGTTTAACATTAAAACAGATTTTTTAAATGAAGATCCCGTATTATGGAAAAATAATCAGCATTATACACAAAGACTTAATAAATTTACCAGTTTAAAAGTTGTTAATGACGCAGCAGAACGAGAAGTGAAATTAATGAGTGATTACAATAATTTAATCACTAAAAACGAAGATCAAAAGCAATTTTTAATTCAGACCATACATGATTACCGGCAAAGATATACCAACGCTAAAAAAAAAACACTAAAAAATTATTAAATAATATTACTAAATATTTAATTATGTCATTTATGTATATTATTATTTAAATATTATTTGTGTTTAATTTGAATTACATATGTATAACNCTAAAAACTAGTTTTTTTTTTTTTTTTTTTTGGGGGGGGGGGGGGGGTGAATAAAAAAGTACAAGTAACATTTTATATGGCATATTTAATTTAAAAAATACTTTATTCCTATACTTTTTTGCCTATCTTAATTATTTTAGACTAAAATTATAAAAATCGGAAAATTACCCTCCATTGAATTTCAACCCTTTTGAGGCACGCCTTAGAGTTGAACAATTACTACGAAACTTTACACAATTCATTTTTTTATTGTTTCAAACAAATTCCATGGGTAGCCCGATTAAATTTTAAAAAAAAATAATAAGGACCACCCTAAGGTACACAATCAATAATGTATGAATTCCAATTTCCAAAATTATTGTTAAGTATATACATAGAATCATTTGGAAAAGTTTGAAGGTTATTAAGGACAATTTGAATGGAAAAAAACAAATCGAACGTGCCACGGTTTGGATTCCAAAATTAGAATCACTTTATGAGGCTAAACCTAGGAAACTAATAATATATATATATTTCATGTCTATTCGGTTTAAATATTCCGTTTCGGGATCTGGTGATTATCGGCGATCTCTGAAACGGTCGTCGATAATAATTTTTTACGAACTGCGACGAACAAGACTTTACTTTAGTTTTCATCTTTAGTTTCTGTTGTTCGTGCATTTTAGTATTGCCAAGAACTTTCAAATGATTTTCGCCTATTAAATAATAAGAAGTTAAAAAAGTCTAGTGAATTTGGAGAAAATATGGTTTTTAATACATGTATATAGCACCTATTGATACATTATCGATTAGTACCTAGTTTTACATCGGAATATTCTGTAAATTAATCGACTGTTATCTGCGCTTTTCAGAAAACAGGAAACTTCTCGAATTTACGAAACATAAGTTCGTTAATTTTCCAGTCCAATTTAAAGAATACTATTATAGGTTATAATTATTCCCAATATTATATAAATTGTACAATTATTACAATTACAATTACATATACAATTATTCTTGTTATTTACATACGGATTGCCTTGGTGACACGGAGGGCATATAATTATTCAATAGAACTAAAGCGTAGAGTATCCATGGTTTCAATGTATCCATGTATAACGTGTATTTTAAACATTGGATTTTTGCAACTATCGTTTTTTTAATCGTTATCGCTTTAATAAATAGTTAAAAACTTGCAAATTTGTTTTTGGGTGTCTGTAGCAGCAATTTTACTTTTTTTTTTGTTCGGATGGTTCGAGTCCGATGGCGACAAAATTCTTTTTTCTGTTTTCGATTTGCCAATATCGATTAAATTTTTGATCATGATTTTTAAGTAAATTTATGTCATTATGATAAAAATAAATATGAAAAGTATTGAAATTTCTTTTTTTTCACACAAAATATTAAGATAATGTTAAATATTCTTAAATTACTTTTCTTTTGTATTACGTATATTGTGAATTTAGATTTTGGACGCAAAAACAAAAAAGAATGAAGATCATCATTATTGTATAGGTACCAAATTCTATTCATATATAATTAAGAATAATAATTTTTTTTTCCTAAAATTGTTTTAGATACGGATAATTTTGGTTTTTTTTAATTATTTTTTTTTTGTATCTGAACTAAAATATTATAATGTAATATTTTGACAATAATTAGATTACCTTTCAATTTCATACGTTTTTCTCCAAATAATATATTGCCTATTTTTTGTTTTCTTCTACTTATATATTTACTGAATTTTAATAATTTTTCAATCAAATTATAAGGATACGCTATCATCTCTGAAATTTGAAAAAAATACTATTAGACACCGAAATATAAACAAAACACAGAGAAAATTATGAAAACAAAAATTTTGAATATGAAACTTATTGATGTAGTTTTTATATATATTATAATATTAATAATATTAATATTATAATATTAATAATATTAATATTATAATATATATAATATATATAATATCATATTTACGATGTTTCTCTATCTAAAAATACTTATAAAAAAAATTCTACATTACACTCAACTTTGTTTTTTACCACAAAGTACGACATCTTATAACCTCCTTATAATCTTTCACACATATCTGTTTGGTCTAACAATTTTATCCACAGCTAAAGTACCTAGCCGATTAAAAATTACATAAAAACTCGTAAAATTAAAATGTCTATGAATGTCTGTAAATTGATAAAATGGTTTGAAAATTTTACCATGTCTAGAAAAGGCATATATAAGTTTTCTATCAAATTTCAAGTTTCTAAGGATATTTTTAACTGAATAGCAATAATAAATTAAAAGGACAGACATACTTCACACTGTTATAGGTGGAAAATTGGGAAAGTATGGTACAGACAGGAATTCAATGTATTCGTTGTTATTATTTTTCAACAATACGATACATGATAATATATGTCTTATTATGGTAAAATTATTTAAACGATGTGCGTTTCTATTACAGCAATGATTGTTTAAAAAAGATTAAATTAAAATAATAAAAAGTTAATAATAACACAAATTAAATAATGTTTGCCAATAATAACCTTATTTTTAATCTTTTAATCATTTTTAACCTAGAATTACCCAGAAAATATTATCGGTTCTAAATACCTATATCAAATAATTCTAATAAGAATTTCAAAAATTTATCTCTTTTAAGTACCAGCAATAGAACATTTCCTTTCAGAAAAGGTGCTATACTTGATAATCAGAGTATGCTTTCTAGTAGAAAAAATTTTCGCATAAAAAAAAAATAAACATCATTGTAAAACCAACAGTTTTCCTACTTTTTTCCCAACTGTTATGGAAACCACTTCGAAAATCATAAAAAGACCACCGTAAAGTACCACCTAGAAAAAATTTCTTTTTAAAAAAGGTACTACACTTGAAAATCGGAGTAAAATTGTTTGTAAAAAAGTTGTTTAAAGATAAAAAAAAATCATCATAATACCAATACATTCCTCGCTCAGAATCTAATAAATTATTACGTACGTCCGAAAAGATTTTGGAATAATTGTTTGACAATCATTTGTCTTCCATTTTCAATGCATATTCGATTCATGATTGTAAATTATCGATCAAATCTGAAAATTTCTTGAACAATATTTTGTCCGCCAAATCACGTATTCCCTCGTCAAACAATTAACATTCAACTCGTTATAAAAAAATATTTATATGCATGTATATTGTATGTATATTGAATCGGAAATGATAATATCGAAAATTTAATAAATAAGACTTGGAACTTTTATGCAAAAATACCATACATATGCAAATATAAGAAATTGTACACATTTTAATAATTATACAATAATGATAATAAAACAGAATCACTAATGAATATACAATTTTATATTTTGTACCTACCTAGCAACAGTATTTTTAGGAATAAATTCATTATTATCTGTAAATTCACCAGAATATTTCGCACAAAATTATAAAAAAAAAAAAAAGACTCATTTTGAAATACCTCGATTTTATTACGAGTTTGAATTTAAAAAACTGTTATAAAAAAACTTCTACTACTTTTTTTTGACAACCATAAGTACAACTAATAACTAAATGATTAACGTGAAATTATTAATTGAATATTTTATTATAAGTGACCGATTAGATGGAAAATTTAATGCAGATACATTTTAAAGCACATTATTATGGGTTTGAAAATTAATATTATTTTTCGGGAGAAAAAATCATCTTCAAATTTTAAAATAAAAATGCCAAGAAAGTAAATATGATTAATGTAAAAACTTCGATAAATGAAACATATTAATTCCGATCTAAAATTTAGGAAAATGTAAAATCTTTTTAAAATACTATATTAATATTGTATACGTTGAATGAATTTGACAATTCTCCGCCGTTTCTAAAATCACCGAGTGGTCTATTTTAATAATTTTTGCTTGATTATGAATTAGTAACAAATAATAATATGTTTTCATTTGAAATTTTATAGCAATAATAAATTATATAGCTTTCGAAATGATATTTAAAATTATGACACATCTTTAGTCCCAGTGAAGAAAAGCTTCGATGGGGTAAAACAAAATAATAAAAAAATTCCAAAAAACAAATTATGGAAAAAAATAGCATGAAATAATATTATGAAAAAACAAAGTTGACTTAAACCCTTAAGCTTGAGAACGAATACATAATAAGGTCACGGAGTTAAAAAAAATTATGTATATTTCTCGTAAGTATCTCGTCGTTCATGTCGACATTGTTGATAAATAATATCAAAAACGTTCACGAGTCAATATATTACTATAGATACTGTAAAACGGCTAAATCGATTAAAATTCGATTTTATTCTTATATGAAAACTATAATAATATCGAACACGTATCACATCTATTTCATTTCGAACTGTAACGGTATTTTTTTTTAATATAATATTTAATATAGATAGGCACCGACCGGTAAACGCGTATACAGGTAACGACGGCTAATGATTGTGCAACACCGAATAATGGAGGGCTGCGGATCGATTAGCTCGTGCAGGACTTTGTTATCCTCGGTAATATACTGTGTAGGGAAAATTGTAGTTGCGTAAAACGGCGACCGGTGACGAAAAAAAATCGACCGAACGTCTAAAGGACCAAAATTATTGTGTACGGTTCGGGGCGAATGAAATAATATATATGGCACATACTCTATACAGGTCTATACTGTACCTGTACAGGTATAACCGTTCGCGGGACGGTGCAGTTGTAACATCGAAAATAATTAACAATAAGTACGGCGCGCGGTGACGTTGCGGTCTTGTGCGATGGAAAACCATTTGGTAATAGATTGTATTATTGTCGCCGTTGTTATTACGTCCGTTTAGATCGGCAATAACGGTGGCGTTTACGGTCTATTCGGTACATAGCATCGCCACTGCATAATAGGTACAATCCGTCTACAGTTATCAACGGCAGCGGCACACATTGTAGAAAAAAACAACGAGCGCGGTACAGATACGATTCTGTAACGATACATAACAATTCGACGAGGCATGTTACTACGCCGTTGCTCACTGTAAAACCATACGAGGCGGTTTAGGCCCGTGTTTTTCCCCGCGTACCGATAACGTGTGCTGAAATTTTAGCCGCCATTTACAATTTCGTGGCTTTTAGACGGTTTAATATAATACGATTTTCGTACACAAATATAGTCGGTAGTGTGATACGTACGATACGACGAGTTTCTCCCGGCAAGCATTTCGTCGGATTATGACGATAAACGTGCGTTTTGTGTCGAATGCTCATTTTCGTTTTATGATATTATGGCGAGTGATTTAGTTCTATTTAGATCGATTGTAAATATAATAAAATTGAAGAGAGATGAACATATTTCGTATAAATGTTTAAAAAAAAAAAAAAACCAGTTCGATATTTGTGAAGATGATTTTTATACAAAAATAAAATTATTAAAAATATGTCAGGTATTCCAAATTGTAGGTAGGCACTACTTCAGTTCAAACAATCGACTGTCAGATCGGCTACACAATTTTAACAGGATCTCTAGTTTTTCTAAATTTTCTGAAGCGCTTATAGCTATTCATCAAAATAGGTACCTGTTACAAAATGTAGTTGTGAATATGGTTTCTCAAAACTAACTGTTGTTAAAAGTAAACTTCTTACGACAATTACTCAAACAAGAATGGATTCTCTAATGTTATTATTTTTTTTAAACAAGAAAAAAACAAATGCAATGAACACTGATTGAGAAATTTAAAACGTTAAACTACACAACACGTCACTTCGCATCATAATAAATTATATGCTGTACGATTTTTTTTTTTTTTTCTTATATTTAGTTAAATAATAAATGAAAAGTTCACGATTGTATCAAACGCGTCCTGTTTATAATAATATATTTGTATAGGAAAAAAATGCATCGATTTCGTCGCATTGTACCTAAAAATATGTGAATTTTTTTGCCCGGTGATGGTTTATTTGAAATATTTTTTTACGTAGCAGTTCGGCTAGACAAATGTTTTTAAAAAAGTGAAGAAAAATTGCATTAGACAATTTAGTTAATTTATTTTTAATAATTTCTCGGTTAAACCTTGGCTACACGGGGTAAAACACTAATACACAAATACTATAACCTCCGCTCCGAATCGTTCTTTTTAATTGGAATTATTTACCGTTGTTTTCGGCACCTACATAAACTTAATGTTACTCTATATCCTATTTAGATATACTTTTCCGACTTCCCGCCGACAACAATGGCATACCGATGGCGCGATGTACATCCGGCTGTAAATCAACTAATAGGTATAACCGCAACGACTTTTCTGCACTTTACAATATTCAACTTGACTACTGAATCGGGTCTTTGCTCGGAGAGCTTTTGCTCGACTTAACTTTTTAACGAATACTATATTATTCATATAGGTATAGGTATAGGTACTCGAATCGCGTTGGAACTTTAGACAAACGTCTAGTCAGAGCACACAGACGTAATAATAATACAAACAATACAAATAATAATAGTGTGTAGCTCGTATAGCTACGTACGTGCCGGTCTACAATAATACTACGGTATCTGGTCGTTTCATTATCGTGCACATCGCCCGTAACAATAATTTCGACGACGACGTCCGTTGCACAACGGCGGCGGCGGCGGCGGCGGCCACGCTGATATTTCAATTATTTCGAAAATCAATTTAATAAAACACACGCGTACACAACAATCGTTTAATCATTTCAGTATACTATGTTGGTCCGTGTTGCGGACGTATAATAATATTATTATTACTATTATTATAATATGTCGTAAAGCCGAATCTCGTGCCGCCGCAGTGTACCTATGACCGTACACGAGAACGATATTGCACCACAAAACATAACGTATGGGGGTACCCACACGGTAAAAACAAAACCGTTCGAACTCCGTGTTTGTATAATACGTGATTATTGTTGTTTTCGTGGCATTCGATCAATGTCGCGTTTAGTGGTAAATAAAAAAAAAAAAAAAAACCCCAATAAAAAGAACACGGATCGCCCGCGCGATGTTCGAATGTTTCGTTTACTGGATTTTTACATAATACATTCTGGCATCCGTACAAATTTGTTTCCAGAGCTAGGGCGTGTACAGATACTTTCCGCGTGTTAGGACAAACACCTACCGTGTTCTATATTATTCAACATTTTTATTTCGAAAAAATACGCTCGTATACCTATAGTTTTGTTAGTTCTGAACGTGTCGAATAAACTTTATACCCCACAATATACGTATTAGTAAAAATGTCGTCGAAGGAAAACACGTTTATGTAAAAAGAAAAAAAAAAAACTCAAACTAGGTCAAACTTTATTTTTACATATGTATAATAGTATTAATGTTAATTGTTAACGGCACGTTTTCCATGTATCTAGCTATCGGATAGCCGTCTGCTGTGTGTAGTTTGCGATTTTTTTTGATTTTTTTTATCATGTTTTTTCTGCCGTGTCGTGTCGTATATGTTGTATTGTACGCAAATAGGAACTCGGTATCAACTCAAAACGATACATTATTATAATATGTTATATTATCTGTCCATAAGTTGCATTCCGAGTAAAATACAATAATACAACTATGATAAACGACATTATTTTTCGTCTTGATTACATCGATAGAGTATATAATCTATATTACAACGAAATTGTATTATACTTTTTCTTTCGCGTACCATAAATTGTATTATTTATTACTAAATATTGATATTAATATGGTATACAGTCGGTAGATCAATATGGGCGGCGATCAAACATTATACGCCTCTAACTAATACATTCCCGTGATATAAAATAAAAATGCTGTCATATATTACACAATACAATAATAATGATAAGGGCTCTTGACCGTTTATAAATAAAATAACATTCGTTGGCTAATCAAAATGTACATAAAATCAGATACGCACACGCAAATCGTATAATATTATGTTCGAGTCATTACACGAAATTTCGTTAAAAATGAAATATAACCTACTTTACGTACTGTATATTTTAAACGCCCAAAAAATACCATAAAAAATTTTAATAAATGACAAGCTAAAAAAAAAAAAAAGAAAATTTATATGTTAACGTTTACATTTATTACCTTCTATAATTGAACGGTGATAGTGGAAAAAGAGTATTAGTCACATTTTTATTTTATATTGTACATTCATATAGGAAATTTCGTGACGGATCGACTGGTGGCTCTGAAACTCGTCTACTTCTTTTTTTATATCATGTAATTATCATATGCGTTTAAGCACAAGTCAAGAATTACATAAAAAAACACAAAATTTAAAATAATAATAAAATGAATTAATAAATTTATCCATTCTTCTTACATAATTTACGGTTTTGCTAAACTATTAAACAAAACTGAAATACTACAGAACTACAAACCTATCTTAATCACCAACTAGATTAAAAATAAAAAATAAAAATCTCTAGTTATTTTTCTATTGGAGCAATATTTATAGTAAAAAACATTAGCCGTACAAATTTTAAATAATAAAATCATGCCGTAATTTGAAAAATGTCATATTTTTTCGTCGGTTTTGTTTTTCCCAATTATTATCAAAAATACTTAAAATGACAAAAAACGACTTTCTCTGTTGGTAGCTATGTGTTTAAAGGAACAAAATCGATATCTTGTAATTTTTCGATTGGAGTAATATTTCTGGTATAGAAAACATCGTTTGCAAATATTAAAAACAATGAAATCGATAACGCCGCGATGCGCCGTAAATATTTGCCGTTTTATTTATAATTTTCTTTGAGTTTTTCCCAGTTATTTTGAGAACCCCTTGGAAAATCAAATAATGACGAATCTAATTAAGTAAACAAAATTTCCTTTCAGAAAAGTTACTTTACATTATAAATTGGAGCAAGAGTTCTTTTCGAAAAATTGTGTACAGACGGAAAAAAAAAAACACACATCATTGTAAAACTAATAGATCCCTCGGTACGCTCCGAATCTAAAGCCAATACAGATTTTTGTCACAATAAATTTCGTTACATGCATTTCAGCATTTCTTTCTTGACATCAAACATCGATAACACGTGATTACACGGTACGCTTATAAAACCTTATAGTAAACATGTAAACATATTTATTTATTTTTTTTTTTTTGGTAACGGAGGTATTCCTTGTTCCCAATGCCCTCATCCCGCCGGATCCGACTCCGGTCCGTTTTCACGACCAGTCCCATAGATTACAATCGGCCCATCTGATAAGCGTGCGAGACGATTGTATCATTGTATATTGTATTATTACACTGCCTACTACAATGCTAGAATATTATTATTAGGCACCTACCGTTAATATTATTATTATAATACAGGTATGCACACTAAACTCACGCCACCAAACCTATTGTGGCCGGGCGCGCCTGTTTATTATTTTCCAATTACCGTGTCAATATTGACGTACGACTGCGCGTGAAAAAAAAAAATTCCATCACACCGCGGCGATTCGCGGTGAGGTCGTTTTATTATACAATATCGTAGCTTTGCGATCATTATAATATTATTATTATAGTGTTTTTTCGTACACAATACTCTCGTGCACGAACGCCGCTGATAGGCTCGCGAACTGGTTATTAACCTTTGCGCGTATTATTGTTGCGGGCGTACACAACGCGTGGATCGGGTCGACCTTCTATGGTTGCGCGGGCGGACGGCGAAGGAAAATTAAAAAAAAAAAACCTAAGAAATAAAATGCGCGAAGAAAATAATACAATAATATCGTGTGCAAAAGTTACGTCCGAGACACTCGACTCTTGTGCAGAGTGGGAAAAGAGAGGAGGATGGATCGGGTGTCGGTCCGCGGTGACGAGGGGGGGAGGCAGGGGGCGCGTTAGTATAATACGGATATTAATGTGATTATCGCGAGGATAAACGGCGGCGGAGTTCGCCTTGGACACCCAATTATTGTCGTCCGCGGCTCGTATATTTTTTTCACAACTTTATAATAATATACGAGTAGGTACACAAATATACTCGTGTATATTAAATATCCGTACAGACCGTCGCGGTTAAAGGTTAGGACCGCGAGCGGTTTGGCGGTTAGGAAATCCGTGTCAATGTTTCGCGGGACCCCCGGAGACGCGTCTCGTTTCCCACACGATTTTTCCGAAAAGACAATAAAATACGTTTAAAAAAAAAATACCAAAAAAAAAAATCGTAAGCAAGTATATTATCGTCATTATAACGCCGCTGCCGCGCATTATATTAATCCGAAACGCGATTGTCCAGCCGTGAAATAGCATACAATATGGGTTTCATAACCGACGACGGCTGCGGCGGTGGATGAGGTTTTTTTATTTTATTTTTTAATGACCGAGGCGGTGGCGGTTTGAGACATTCCTCTCGAAAACAACGAGTCACGTACAGATCTATAATAATATTATTATCATTATTACACGAACGCGCGTCGGGTGTATATTATACACATATACTCGTATAGTATTAAAGTGTTTCGAAATCGAAACGGTATTTTGTATTTATTTATTTAATTTCTTTTTTTTTTTTTTCGTTGACCTTTCGGACGTCGGAACAATCGGCGTGCACGCGCCGCAAGTTCATATTATTATAAGTAATAGTTACATTACAATGCGCGGTGCACGTATTGTAAATTACTCGTATGGTATAGTAATAATTACAGGTGTCGGAACGCTTTGGTATTTTTATAGAATTTCCACGTGACATCGAATGCTCGATCCGTGATTTAATTTGATGCGGGCGACTGCATACTTGAAAAACACCGCGGTAGTTTTAAATTTGGCAGCAGTAAACGTTTACGATATAGAACGGTAACACACTGGAACGGCTAATAATTGTAAACTTTTCGTTTACACCGTGAATACAACCGACAAAAAAAAACGTCTACGATTCTCCGATTATTGCCTGTTATTAATTTGTTGAAAAACACGAATAACATAGAAAACCGTTGCAGTAATCAGCCACAGTGACGTGTTTACGGGGGGAGGGTACTGGCTGTTTCTAACCTCCTACAGGCACACAACTTACACAATGTCGGTAGACTTGGTATGGTTTAGGTAAACTCAGTCTAAATTGCGTTAATTCATTCCATCCCACCCTCATAAAAAAAAATAATAATAAAAACAAGTGGTAAATTCACCACTAATCAAAAATATGTAAAAAGGGCATAAAGGAAGACCGAGGGTATATTTATAATACTTTACTTAGGGTTTGATATACTCGCTACATCGCTGGCAGAAATGGCAATCACGAAAGTATTTGAACGTTCGCCCGAATCGTGTAATTTACCTATAAAGTAAAAACGAAAAAATAAGAAAATACTATTGTTTCAGGTCACCTTCGGCATAATGATATTTTCCGTAATTATATTATTACCTGATTATAAGATTGCAACGCCATGGACGATACAATATTAGTATTTTTTTTTTTTTTTAACCCTGATATTTTACATTAAATATTTTATGTAATCGTTTTTATTATACATTTTTTAGTTTATTTTTGTCTACAGTTTTCTATAGTATACCAAAACAATATTCAATTTTCTAGCTCGTAAAGTAATAACCCTGGGCCTTCATACGAATTTTCTCAACTAGGTCCTGCGATAATTTATAAAATTATTAAAATTATAAAAAATATCTAATTTGTTATCATGTTGTCAACTTTAAGTAACTGATATCAATCGAATTTTAATTATTATTTACTACCGTTATATTATATTGAGAATTAATAAGTTAATAAGTCTAGAAAAATAAAACATAATATCTTCCAGTTCATTGAAGTTTTAAAAAGTACCCATATAGGTATTTATATGAAAATGACAAGTTCATAAAAAAAACCGAACGAACTGTACTTTGCAAAATTATAAATATATATGAAGGATACAATTACAGAAAGACTCACTGGGAGAATACATCCTAGTTTTTAAACGTTCGGACCTAACTGTTATTACAGCTGTTACGGAGCTGTTATTACCTACTGAAAGCCGGGACTCAACTAGTATACCAAGTGATTCATTTAAGTGAGTATACTCACTATCTGGGAAAGTATGAACTTAAAATTTATTTATTTTTTAACTATTCAAAAAACCAGCAGCTCTAAAATATTATTTTTATCACCCTTATTTTTAGGGATAAAAACACTACGTAATTTTTGACTTTCAGATGGCAATCTATATTAAAAATTTCATAAACAGACGGAGTATCCGTCAAAATACATTTTGATGTTATCAAAACCACAGTCCAGGACCCAACTCGGACGCTGCAGTATTATCAGTGGCCCTCCACCTACGAATTATTGTTTTCTAGCTACGGTATCGATAGCTACTGATATTTACCGAATCAAACACGTTCGAGAATATACGAATTCCAGAAGTTATACCTACCGAATGCCGAGCAACGTCGCATATACTCAGTCAGTGTCCTAGTCAGGGCTTATCAATGGTAGCGGAAGAGGATGTCTAGGAGATTTAGGGGTCCGCGACTTTCTGAATCTTACCTATAGCTTAACAAAGAAAACAATGAGGGGGGTTGGTTACAACACCCAAACCCCTCCACCTCACCGACTATGCCGCTGTACTTGGCTGTAAGCGACGTACCGCGGTGACTAGCCATTTTCCAAGTTTTAACGACGGCCAATCGCGGTCTTGACCGCGATATCCGTTTAAAAGCCCGTGCGTTATCCTATAAAATGTGTAATACACCCGGTACAAGAGATACAAGGCGATAACGTGTTGAACGCATAAAATTTTAGAGGCAAAACGAGAACATAAATAATTACGCCATTACAATATAATAATATAATTACATATGATATTATGCACATGTATGCCGGCAGAGATAGCTGGACTAGTGCGGCGCACGCGAATCCGCGGTAATTGCGGTTGTGATCCGCAACACGGGGCCTATAGGCGCGCGAGTAGTCGGGGTTTAATGACGATCGAAATTAATTATAAAATATACCTATACATATGCAAACACTATATTACATTATATTATGCGCAAGGATATAATACTTATATCTTATGGACGTAATGTTGTTTTTCCTTCTACTTCGTACGATATTACGCATAATATAGCCAATCGGCATGCGAGATCATTATTAACGGAATTACCTGTATAATATACTTTTTACGACGATGACGGTGATAAAAAACGATTTAATAGGCCATTTTTTTTACTACTACTACTACTAAATACTTTGACAGTTTATATTTATTTTTTTTTTCCTCGGCGTGTACATTCCGGACGAAAAAAGGGTCTTGTTTCGTAACGCGCACATTGAAAATAAAAAATATCCAAACGCGTCATAAGTCCACTAGTTGTGGAACGAAACTCTGTAGCGGTCGGCATATGTACCTAGCTACTATCAAGATTGCACAAGTTATATCATTAGTTTTAACCCGTCCAGTCAACTTAGTACAGACAAATGTAAGTTAAGCTCAAAGTTAAAAGTTACTTTTCTTCATTATTTAACTTGTAAAAATTACAAGTTAATTAGAAAACAAACGGCGACATACTTCGCACGATGGGTAAGGCGCTGTTGTAGGTGAGAAAGTTGGGAAAGAAAAGAGGAAACTGAATGTATATTTGTATGCAACGATTAATCATTGCTAACGAAAAACGATTCTGAGCAGAGTTCGGTATACATGTTTTAAAAAGCCGTATAATATTTACGATTTTCATAAATAATACATTTCATAAATCGTCCCGGTTTTCCTACTTTTTTTACCGGTTTTTCCCGTTTATTATGAAAACCCCTGGAAAAATTAAAAAATAACCTCCCTAAAATACCACCATAGTTTCAGAAATGGTGCTCCATTTGAAAATTGAAACAAAATTTCTGGTAAAAAAGTTATTAACAGAAAAAAAAAAAATAATAAACAACATTATAAAACCAATACAATCCTCACTCCACAAGTAACTTAACTTAGTTAAAAATAAGTCACTTTTTTTTTTTTTAAATAAAATTAATAATTATACCTTTTAATATAATATAGGTGTTACAATTTTTAAAAACTATATGTAGTAAAATTAATTGAATACACGATACAGTCGACAGGCGATTCGTTTATGTCTACAGGATGTTCAAACGTCTCCGGTTTTCCGGAATTACGAAAATCTTTATCGGGACTTCAATATTTTCCGGGATTAAATTATTAATATACAATAGTATTACCATTGACATAAACCCCAAACCCTGTTTATAGCGTCCAGATCGATGAAAAACCATGGCGAACCGATTTGTTTACATACTGCTTGGCAGTGGTGTACCGAAGTAGGTTTTTTTGAGGCAATCGCCTCGTGGTTAAAATGGATGGTTGGGTGGGTGGGGTGGCCGACCAAACATGTTTAATGTTGATTGAGATTGATTAGTTCAGAGGTCAGAAATGCCTTCAGCTGCAGTTTATTATTCGTAGGACTTCTGTGTTTTGATTGGGTGGGTCCTAATTTTTTTTGTTTCGCCTCAATCGTACAAAAAATGTTCAGCAGTGGCGCTGCTGCTCGAGCCGACCAATGGATCCTACGCATACGCGCGCGCCGTTCAGCGGTTCGGTCGCAAATGAAACGGCGCGGGCAATTTGAAATCGACAACACGGCGACCGCGGCTCCGGACAGTACACTTTATCGCCGTGCGAGTATAAATTGAAAATAATAACACACTGTTATCTACGGGTACACAATTATTACGGACGTAGGTATATTATATAAATAGGTGGTACTCGTGTCGGATCGGTTTAATTAGACGTTTTATATACATAGTAAAAATGCCTGCGACGCGTCTTACACGAGAGTTTCGCGATGTTGCCGCCGCGATTGTTTACCGACCGCGGTCGTAAGGTACCTACATAATAACCGTATATTGTATTTTCGTCCTCTCTCCTGCTCGTTTCATTCATACGTACAGATTATTCCGTACACACGACCGAATAACGCGTATAGTATAATAACGGCGACAACTCGCACTGTTACAATAATATTAAAAACGCGGATTTAAATTGGTGCCTCTATATAATACCGATCGCGCGGTGTTTGAATAAATCGGCTCGTATAATGGTTACAACAGGTGCCTTGTGTATACCTATACGTATCGTATTAAACGAAAACCGTACGCGTTATATTATACTTATTATTACGATTTATCGTATCTTTATGGGTGTGAGAAATCGTGTTTAAAATCGTTTTGATAAAAAAAAAAAAAAAAAAAATCTTTAATAATAAAACAATAATAAACAATAACGCGATAAATATCGGCTGTATGGTACGCGCGAGTGTAATATACGTATGTACATTATATTATACGGTTACAGGTCAGAAATGCTGTAAATACGCGCCCGTATAATATTTATGGTACACCGTAAATATGTTCGCACGCGCCGAAACTCCGGTTTTCAAATAGTATACGCGCCTACTCGGATATCGCCGTAGCCGCAGAATGAATAACGAGCTACGATACGTGGAATTCTAATATTACGTTATTATTCGTACCTATCTACCGTGCCGACATCACAGACTTCCTTTTAGCGGTACGGTATCGCCGCAGTAGCGTTGGGCGGTTATTTTACAGGCTGGGGTGGACCAAGCATTTTTTTTCGTGGCGTTGTGAAATTCGAAACCCGAGCACAATGATTTAAAGATCCGCGCTGCGGAGAAAAACTGTATAATAACAGTCGGTTTTTCGTAAAAAAAAAAAATAATAATAATAATAATAAAAACAGATAATATGTCGTTTTTTTCCAAAACTCTGATTACCTTTGGAAATATTTAGTTAATGGCAAGATATAATTAGATTAGATTAGGTTAGGTTAGGTATCTTGTTTATTTATTTCTATTGAGCAATCCAAGGGCAGAAGCACTTTATAGTAAATGATGCTACAAAGAAAGCAACAACCAAGAACATATAAGAATAACATTAATAATTTCTTCACATAAAAAAGGATGTCTACCGGTCTGTCTGACCTTTATAGAATCATAAAACTACTGGACAGATTTTCGCAAAACGTTCTGCGTGGTCTGGAGAAAGTTAACGGTTATTTAAGTTTCTAAAATTCAACCCCTAAAGGATAGCTGACACAGGGATTTTGGTATTTTGTGATATTATTTTTTATTTATTAATTGAGACAAAAACTTACTTGATAACAAAGTAAATATTATTATTGTTTTTGTTAATTATTTGGTATCTATGGTATCTACTAAATATTGTTTGTGAACTCAACTACAAAAAAATAATAAAATCTAACAAAAGCAAAGCATTGCCGGTGTAACCGTTGATTTCGACTCCCCAACGATTCGTACTGGGGGTGTAGATTTCGTAGAGAAGTCGAAAAATTCTACCAAAATCGACTCCCTTCCAGTTAAACTTGAACCATAAATCATAATAATATAATTATTTAGTAATATAACACATGTATAAATAAATGTACATACATTACATATAAACATGTAATATGTAACGAAAAATTATTACAATAGTACCTGCCCATGTGGTATATTATTTTCGTTAGTAAAAAAGAGTACGCAAGGTAATCAACTATTTAATTAAAATCGTAAAAAGAATGTATAGAATAAAATCAATGAACGTTAGGGAAAATTCTAAAAAGAAAACAGTCGAAATAAACCCTGTGGTATCGACTCCCCCATTATAAATCGTTCAAAGGAAGACTCTTAGGGTATGAGAATTAGCACCCCAAGTTGATCCAGTTAGTTTCCTAATCAGAGAGTTTCTGGCGTTTAACTTTTGTCTCGTTATAGAAAGATTGTCAGAGTTCATACAGAGTTGTTGGTATTTTTCGAACGACAGTAAAAATTTTATAATACATTGGCGACACAAATAAAGGGAAAACATTTATTTATTTCGGTTGTCACAGACGCGAAAGTACCTTTTTTTTATAATTGATAAATTACCAGGCAACTACGATTAACTATGACAGAGATAATGGCCGAACGGAGAAGACGCGTTAAATTGAATTTGTTTTATTGATTTCGGTTTTTGAAAGGATTGAGACCGGGAAATACCGATGAATTCAGCTATAGTATATTAAATGATTGTGTTATCGGTTCATACCATACATACGCATTGGCCTTTTTAGAAAACTTCAAAATTATTGAACGTTATTTGAACAAATTTCCCGTTCATTAAGTGCATCGTTTTCCTGTGATATAACGAATTAAATTACCGCTCAATGCTATTCTATAATACTACTACTGTATATCTGTTAACTAAATGTCATACATGAAGCTGATTTTAACTTCCATGTTGATTGTTGATGTTATATATCAAAGTCAATCTTTTGATTACTTTTAAATACATACCTATACTACAGTGTTGTCGTATTTGACGAAGTGATACCCATAAATTAAACGCGGTTGTTACGCATAGTTCAATAACAAGATTTCCGAGTTAGATATATGTATATTTTTTTTTCATACACGAGACACGCATAGATTCACCACAGCAGTTGATCGACGCCATATTTTTATGCTGCCGGTCTATAATTGTATCGTGTGTAAAAATTAAAATTAAAAAAAAAAAATAAATAATAAATGATCATTACAGTTTATAAAAACAGTATTACTTATATTTTCATCGCCGAGACACCTAGAACATAACATAATTACAGCTCTATAAAGATGTTAACGCGCGTGTTAAGTGTTAACACTTAACCGTATAGCTACCCGAGAAACTGTAAATATAATAATAATAATTTTGAACAATGTCGATTGTATTTCACGATAACGCCCGCAAAGCCTCATAGCTATAGAATATATTATTATTATTATCTGAATAATATCATATTATACACGTTACATATTATGCATATTAATATAAGCTCTTTAGCGTCTCGTGTACGTATATTAGTAGCACAATTATTTTTTTATTATTTATCGGTTGTATTTTATTGCCCGCTATGATACAGGTAGTACACCTATAATAATATATTATAGACTTTTATACAATATAGATTTACTGTGTACTTTTTTAGATTCTAAGCGAAGCGAAGAAGCTTATAGTTTTACAAAGATGTTTATTTATTTATTTTTTTTTTTTCTGTGTTCAACTCTTCTACCAGAGAACTTGCTCGGATTTCTACGAGTAGCACTATTTCTGAAAGACAATCGACGTGGAGAGATTACTTTAGGGAGGTCATTTTCAATTTTCTCAAGAGTTTTCTAATCAAATTCGAAAAACTGAAAAAAAAACGGAAAAATTTAAGAAATGTAGAATTTTCCTAGCAAATGTGAAAAACGTAAAAAAAACAGGAAAAATCAGTAAAACATTACACAACTGTTATTAAAGAAAATATATAAAGCGTAAATAATTATTTTACTCTAAAATTACATACAGTGAGTGTAAAAAGTATTCGTACACCCTACTTTTTTAAATAAATATACATTTCTCTTCATGATATTCTATTTTTATCGATATATTAATACATGCATATTATTCATTGACGATTTTTAATTATATTATAAAAAAAAAAAAACCATGACAAATATTGTATTAATAATAATATTCAATAACAAACAAAACAATATATATAAAACAGGAACAATAAATATTCGTACACTTCAATTTTAGTTACGGAATCACCTGTTTACTTACAATAATGTTATTAGAAAACGATAAGATATACAAAATATCACATTAAAAGTTTGTCCCCGACCACGTTACAAGATTATACCAATTCAGTTAGCTTAGAATTATTATTGGAATTATTTGTCATCTACCACAAAATGAATCGAAAAAAAGCGAGACAAATAAAACTGAACGTGAACTAATTCTGTGGTTGCATAATAAATGCCAATCATTACGTCAAATATCAAAAATTGTCAACAGAGCTCATAGCACTGTGAAAGACGTGATAGATCGATACAGTGAGCGGAAAAGTCACGAAAATAAGCAACGATCTGGTCGTCCAAAAAAACTTTCTGACCATGATAAACGTATAGTTTAACGAAAAGTCAAATTGAATCCAAAAATAAGCGCTCCTAAAATAGCACAAGATCTTGCGAATTTTTCTGGAGTACGTATTTGTGTACAACTAAAAATTGTTTAAAAAATAGTGATTACCATGGACGAGTAGCTCGTCGAAAATATTTTGTAAATAAAAAAAATAGACAAAAGAGATTTTCTTTTGCAAGAGATAACTTACATCAATCTGATAACTTTTGGGACAAAGTTATATTTACAGACAAAATTAAATTTAATATTTTTGGCTCTGATGGTAGACGTTTTGTTTGGAGAAAGCGAATACAGAAATGGAACCAAAGAATTCACAGCCTACAGTGAAATCCGGAGAAGGTTCTGTAATGGTTTGGGGATGTATGAGTGCTCAGGGTGTTGGAAACTTGCAATTTATTGATGGAATTATGAACCAATATATTTATTTAAATATTTTGAAGACAAATCTTGCAGCTAGTACCGAAAAAATGGGCATCAAAGATGATTTCATATTTACACAGGACAATGATCCCAAGCATACTGCAAAAAAAGTTAAGGCCTGGTTGTTGAACAATGTAACTGAATATCTTGTAACGCCACCACAGTCTCCAGACATTAATCCTACTGAGAGTTTGTGGGATTGTTTGGGCAGAAAAATTCAAGATCACAATATTTCAAGTAAGGAAACTCTAAAAAAAACTCTAGAAGAGGAATGGAATAAAATCACAGCAGAAACAACACGTCATCTGGTTGATTCAATGTCTAAGAGGTTGGAGGCTATAATAAGGTCCAAAAGCTACCCTACAAAGTACCAAATACGGTTGTACAATAATTTAANTTTGTTATTGAATATTATTATTAATATAACTGTTGTCATGGTTTTTTTTTTTAAATTTAATTAAAAATCGTAAAAGAATAATATGCATGTATTAATTCATCGAGAAAAATAAAATATCATGAAGAAAAATTAATATTTATTTAAAAATGTATAATGTACGAATACTTTTTACACTCACTGTATACATTGTTGACAAAGCATCAACTGAACTTCGCTTAGAATCGTTTTTTCGTAAGCAATGGTTTTATTATTACTTACAGGTATACATTAAATTATCTATAACAGTGGCTGCACCCTCCCCCATTATCCTAGGACGTCTTTTTTATAACACTTTCGTACTTTTCTTTTATATTCTGAACGTAGCGAGAAATGTCTGTAATGTTTTACTATATTTTGATGTGTGTGTGTTTTGTTTTCACTCTGTAAACAACTTTTCTACCAGTAATCTTTCTCCGACCATTAATATGATCTCTTCTAAAAGCAAATTTCGTCTAGTTATAGTACTTTGAGAAGCACACACAAGAGTATTTATACTTTTGAAGCCCCGGGGCATTATACATTGGCACCCGTTCAAAAAACAAAAACAAAAATCGCATGTTGCTATATTAAATTTATAACTTTATATGAGATTATTTATTGATTTTTGTTGTAGTTGTTTAAACAACAATCGGGGAAAAAGTGTATTAAACAAATTTAACCAAACTACCATTCAGAATCAGTTTTCATTTGCATCGATTCACCATTGAGTACAGATATAAATTAAATTACTCTATATACCCTACCGATCTTTCCAACTACAGTGGTACACCCGTCAGTGGTAAAAAATGTATTAGATAACTTTTCTTTGCCTTCGTGACTAAAACATCCACGGTCGGATTTTTTCGATTGATTTTCCGGACGTGTCATGGCTTTTGGGTTTGACAAAAAAATACATAAATAGGAAACAAAAATAAAAATGCTTGCTTGAAAAAAAACAAAACAAAAAATATCGTGTATTATATTGATTATCCTGAATCAAATGTATAGCCAAGTTCATCGGGCCAAAAAAAAAAAAAAACAAACGCCTACCTACTCTATATACTTGTTAACTCTCCTCGATACGCATTTTCCGTTAAAATCTCTGAAAACTCTGACATTCCTAGTTTCAATGAATGTATTGTAACGTCAGCGATTTCATACGAAATGTTGATCCTTCCATCACACTTTAGCTTTAACTCCGTATACATATAGGTAGGCAGTGTTGTTAACGTTCCTTTCAAAAAGGAACTCGTTCCTTACTTGAACAGTTCATTTATGCATTTACCTAATGCAGTCAAAAATAAGTTGTTTATATTCTTAATTTGAAAGTATCACTAATTAATTTGCTTTGGAACCCCAAATCGCATATCAACAAAAAATCGATTTAAAGAGTCTTATTAATTAGATTCAAAACTCGATAAGGGAAATTTAACTCCCCAAATGTGTTGTAGAACATACATTTCAGAGAAAAACAAAATAATTAAAATATTCACGTTTCTATTGCTTTAAAAAAAACAACGGAATTAATTCCTCAATTCGTTTCTCTAAAAATAAATCAATTCCAGGAATCACTCCTTTAGGAACACGTTATGGTAGGTCGAAATTGTCGGTTGCGGACGCATAATTCGCGGCGTACTATTTGATTTGCATTTTTCGCGTGATCGATCGCCGACGAAGATATCGAGTACCTGTATATCGATTGTTATTACATACTCTCGAGGCGACGATATATAATATTATATTACACACACTTGCAAATATCTTCTAAAGATCACGAAACACCACCGCACTACATATTATTACAATATACATTTTGAGAACAGACGGTAATTACAAAATATTATAAGACCTCTATCCACCCTATATAATTACGCAATTGTCGTTGTTCCGCATTGGCACGGTTGCGCAATTTTTAAGTACGAATATGTTTTTGTTTTTTTTTTTTTTTTTTTTTTTTTTAACACCGGGCAGCAGCATTGGCTATTATTATGTTGTACATAGGCGTTGATATATTTGTTTTTTTTCTTTTCCTATACTTAAAATGCTCTCACACGCAGTACCTATATTCTGTTATTATATACCTATAATCGTGTATAGATATACGCATATGCCTGTATAATATCTGATGTCTTTTATCCGGCCATCAAGCTATATAACACGTCAGTTTTTTTTTTTTTTCATTTTCACATTATATTATTTTTAATCGTACCTATACACACACACACAGATAGGTACTTAATATATTATGTATGTATTTTATTTCGTTCATTTCGTTTTTTTTTTTATTTTCTACCTACCCATTGAGTGTTCACGATGTCATGATGCCGTGTGGCACTCGCCACCGCGCTGACGATCTGACAGACATAGTCTGACGATTATTATTATTATTATTATTATTATTATTGTTAACCTACGAGCGGTGTACGAAGACACGATCTATGACTGTAAGAGAAAATAATAATCATGATAATATTAGATCGTATTTCATTATTCTTAGTCCGACCGACGACCCCGCATATTCACCCCCGTATCACGAATTATACCTATAGTACGTCAACCTATCCGATAGGTGTTCTTGTCGAGATGTAACATAATCACCACCACTGTATCGAACTGTCCACGGTTTATATTCGAGTACTAGCATTTTAATTAATTATAGACAAATAATAAATATGGGTTACGCGCAATAACCAGACTAAAACTCAATTTTTCAAAAATCAGACAGTCTTATAATAATAATAATAAACAAAATAAAAATCCAGTTTTACATGTACCAGCCTTTTTTTCGAGATGTGAACTATTAAATTTATAATCTACAATTTTTGGAGTTTTCAAATGTTCACCTCCCAGAATTTCGATAAAAACACTTCTATATAGGTGCGCGAATACGTTTCGTTGCTGCATAGAAAATACGAGAATAATTGTTTTCTCTATCAAAAATCGTCAAATCGTGAATTTTCCAAAAAAAAAAAAAAACAGAAAAAAAAACAAATAAAAAATAACGCAGGAAATGTCTATAGGTACTCTAAAAGTTATTCGCCAGAGCAATTTCTCGATTTACACCGACAAATATAATTTCAAACCTCCACGACTGATTTATTGATTATTATTTATTAGTACACATTGTTCGATTTATTTAGAGGTCAAACTACGGTTTTAAAAAAAATGTGATAAGGAAGAGGAGACTAGAGAACCAACTCCTTAGCTAATAAATTAGTAGTAAGAAATATATTTTATAAAGCCTTGACGAATGATGATATCCGTTTTAATAAGACTTAATTATTTTTGACCGTTACAATATTTTTTTGCAAGGATACCGTGCGATAGTGTGAAATGTTAAAAGTTCAGTTCCGATTTTTATTTATGATACAGTCAACGCTAATGACATTCAAGAAACTAATGTTCGAAATACCGAAACTCTATGTGCCTCGATTACAACAGACAAAACATATAAAAGAAATAAAAGGCCGTATTTGTTTATCAGCCTGTATGTTTTTAATACTATTTTGAAAAACTGCTCTCCAAAAAAAAAAATTCCAGATACTGTCTATACCGACGAGCACCCGAAAAACTCCGAAAATACACGTTCTTTTCTATTGACTCGGAAATTTTTCCGGGGCTTTTTGTCGGTCTCGTCGATTTCGACAAGCGATGTTTTGCTCGTGGCCGTTATCCCCGCGCGCGCTTCTATTTCGCGTGTGTCGATACGTGACATACGGCCGAACGGTACCGCGGCGATTGCACGCGCGGAGATCCGACAGTAATATTATTATTTTTATGACGGCTATAATGTTACAACGTGTGTATATGATGGGGTGGCGTCCTAATTTACGCGTTCTGCCGCAGCCGCTGCGACAGGTATCGAAATGAAACGTTTAAATAACCCGACAGTCCCGTAAATAGGTTTATCTGTTCCGCGCCTAAGCGTGTGCAGTATGTAAGTACCGCGATACGTAACTTTACGTTACATACCCACGACCGTCGAACATCGTCGACGCGAGTACACGCGCGGCGGAAAAAAAAAAATTCTCTTCGACCACGTCGGCTCGACTGCAACGCGCCGTTGCACAGCAGCGTGCACCGACTTATATTATCACGCGTATACCTACACGCATTATGTTTGTTGTCGTACAATAACGAAAACCGTGAACGCGTTTTGATTTCGCCCGCCGAAACGTAATCGGGGTCGGTTGCCGAGGCATCGCAATATGCGCGGTAAATACATACGAACACTTGCCACGACGTTTAACGATTGTAGTCGTAATCGGGATTTTTCAGCGCGTCGAATTTGTTTTCGGGTCCGATGCGTTTTCCGATCTCGAAAAAAACCCTATACGTCCAACAGTCTTTTTAAGGCGTATTCGAAAACTCGCGGAGCGGGCGGACGCGCCGGCTGCGCCACTGGTCTGTAAAGACGATTTTCCAAAACTGACGTACACATTACGGTTTTTCGTCGTTCCAAACGTCCACTTTATAGTTAAACCTGTCACCGCGTCGTTTTTACACAATGCACAAACACAATAATGTATTCGTTATTATTATTTGTGCATTTTCCGCTTGGATAATCTCGTACATTTAAATCTCACGTGCACCGCGTAATACGCAACAATAATAATGATAAGAAAACACCGTGGTTTATACACAAATAATGAAAAATCACACATCTTCGACACAGTATTCGACGCGATGACAATTCGTGTTCTAAATTTAATTTTAAAATAACGGAATAATATAATATAATATGTCATATAATTACGTAACAAACCTTGCTTAACTAATGCTTCTTTAGTTTGTCCTTTTTATCTATACATTATAGTAAATAAACATACAGGCGCATAGTACATACATAATATATATATATATATATATGTATATTATATTAAAACTTATTTATATATATATATATTGTGAAATCTCGTGAAAATAATTTCAAAGAATGTAAATTTAAAGCCAAGGGTCAGTACCCATATTTAATATGCAGTACATACATATATATAGCAATTATGACCTAGTTACGATGAAATGTGTATAATATATGATAATATTGTATTATATTGTTACTGTATGTACATTCGATAGGTAGAAAGTGAAAAAAGAAAAAAAAAAACGTAAAACCGTAGTATTGTAGGCGGTTCCTATTAAAAGTTTAAATGATATTAAAAAGGCTGCTAATGGGTTCAGTACCGCTATTTTCAAAGGAGATATGAAATGGTGAACATTATATTATGGAGAAATTTAATGTATAGCAGAACGTAGGGATAAACCATTGCAATGACGATAAACGATTCTGCGCAAAGTATTACGTTAGACGTATTTATGTTTCCTAATTGTCAATAAGGTAATCCAGAAGTCGATAAAAATTATGCAAACAATAATATCCAGTTTTTCCCGTTTATTAAAAAAAAAATTGTAAGAAAAATCAAAAAAAAAAATGACCACTCCGATGCACCGACTAAATGAACGATAATTCTATAAGAAAGTTTCTATAAAGTTTTTGATTGGAGTAATAAGTAGGTATTTTAGGTAAAAAAAATATGTTGAAAAAAAATAAAAATCAACCATACACCATAGTAAAACAAATAAACGCATTCCCCGCTTCGCTCAGACTCTAAATTTATCGATATTACAGCTTTTTGATTCGATAATTTAATTTCAAATTAATAATTGATTACATATTGGCTCGAAAATAAATCAACATTTATGTTCAAACCGAAATTGACGTTCTATAGTGCCGGTTATTATATTTCGCACGTTTACATTAATAACAATAATAATAGCGTTTTTAGCTCTCTATAATAATTAACAACTTAAAATACGCGATTCTTATCAAGTGGTAATTTTCAAACACACGATAATAATAATTATTATGGAACTATATCATCGGGGAACACGATAATAAGGGGGCGGAACTGAATTATATAGGCGTTGTCGTCGTATAATACGGAACTCGAATAATGAGTCTATTCTAAACCTATTATAGGTATTATAGGTACCTGACCTTCCTTGTAAATATGCTTGCGAAATAAATATTTTATTTTATTTTGAATTCGATTCCAATCCGAGAGAATACGGGACTTACATTATCCGTTTCGATTTTCGTCTCGGCTTTGGTTATTATAGCCTAAACAATAATAGCAAATAATAAATATTGTTCATATATCAGCAAATTTACGGGTATTTTAAATATTTAAATATGTATCAATTTGCCTATTTTGAACTCGCGTAGATTCAACGAAAAAAAAAATGGTTTTTAAAAAAATCAATCTAATCTTCTTTACAATTATTCATTTATGTACATTTTACACTGTACGAACTATGAGCACGCGAAATTTTAAGTTTTTTTAATGTACAATTCGTTGTGTTATAAAATAATTTAACAAAATGATTTAAATATATATCTATAATCCACCAGAATTTATGTTTATAACAATGATTGGTCGTCAGATTTGTGTTACATAAAAATTTAGACGATTATTAAAAAATGAAGTTACGACATAACGGTATTGCGAATTTATCAATTTATTTATTTTTTCCATAATTAATCGTATACTGAAACCATTATGCTTACCAACCAAAAAAAAAATAATTATTCGGAACCGGTGATTTTCCCACAAGAGAATTGTGTATATAGGTACGTGTGAGAAATGGTCTAATAGAATATTAAGAAATTCGTAAAGAGCCCGTCGTCGTCTTATTGTTTCTGTTTATTTTTTTTTTTCCTTTTTTTTTATTATAATTATTATTACAATACTTTTCTTCCTCTGATGAATTATTATTTCGTATAGCAATGGCAGAGATGGAAAATATTTTATAATTCGCCCTTGGCTCACTTTCCGCAATAATCATGAAAAAAATAAAAAACCATAATAATAATAATAATCGAAAGCAATCCGATTTCGAAAATCTACGTTACAAGATCAAATTGATCGTGGACTGGTCGGTATAAATCTTGCGACTTTTTTTTTTCGTTAACTACCTATATAATAAAGCCGACCGTGTATATTACACCGGGGCACAATATTGTACGGAATATACGCAAAAATGAACAAATAGTATTATAATTGGCGTACTCGGTGTATGCGTTTTTTTTGCGACGAGCTCGCGTTAACCATCATATACGAAATATATTAATAACATCTTGATTTAAGTTTAGTAGGCACACATTGCGTATAATATTTGTGTACGTTAAATTTGTCTGGCCCAAATCAGGATTAACAGTTTAAATCGAGATTCTCAGGTTGTTCGCTGTTAACGCAGTCAGGCCCGGATTAACATATAGGCGAGGTAGGCACGGGCCTAGGAATAAGCAATAACAGGGGTCATTTTATTTCTAGTAATACACAATAGCATCGTGAAATTAAGCTTATTATATGAATGAATTAGGTAACATAATAGTTTTGAATTTTGAAATTTATATCACCTATAGGTTATAGAATAATTTTACAGTTAAAGTTTTGGTTATGATACATATTGGTGCATCATTTAGATGGTGAGAAATATGGACACATTAACAGATGTGTGTCTAGGGCTATAATTGGACTTAATCTGGTCCTGAACGTAATTAATCTCAGTTTACGCGCCACAACGATGTTTTAGGACTGATAATATTTTTCCGGATTTTCGCAATACTCGATATTTTAACATAACAGAAGAAAAAGAATTATCATGTGTTCGGAACCTAATCTGAAAAAAAACCATCCAGTATTATCGTGATCGCAGTGTTTTTATTAATCTCATAATACTTTTAGATTAAATTATCACCAGTTGACTTCCTAATATTATTATAATCCGATCTCGTTAATCTGCGGGTACACAACGAGTTAACGCATTCTTACGTCTTATCCAGCTGCAGTGATTAGCGGCCATGGCGAGTAATTGCGTGCGAGTTTAACTGATATAAAAATTAAAAAATTAAAAAAAACCAAACAATTATAAATAAACCGTTTAAACGGCGATTTTCCACACGCAAACGAAAAACGACACACCGACATCCGTTCGGAATAACGATGACAGCTACGCCACACCTTTGGACAGCTGTGAAGCACATTATAATAAGTATAGTAAAGTGCACGGTTCGTATTAGACATGCGTGCACATTCGGAGATATATAGTCGCCGTTACCGTTAATTATTATTGGGAAATCAATTTGTCCGGGCTGGAATTTAAAACTGCGCGTCGTGGTTGTTATTATTTTTGATCGGGAGGTGGCCGTCGGATACCGCAATCATTATTGTTGTGACCCGGTGGAAAAAAAAATTGTTTAAAATTACGATTAAAAACTACTATACAATTTGATGTAATTGTTTGTATTTAAAATTTCTTAATCGGTATTGTTGTAGTAGTGTGGTAAAACAAAAAAAAAACAAAAATCATGACTTCTATCCGCTGCGCAGACGCGGGATAAGCAAGGATTCGTAGCAATTATTTAGGTATTCTATATTTTTTCCCGTGAACAACTTTTTACCAGCAATTTTTTTTTTTCATTCGAGTTTAGTTCGGTTTTCGCATCGACGCGATTTTCCCCGCGAAATGCATTCGGTTGCACGTCTACGCCGTGTAGTGGCCGTCCTGTAGCTCGTTTCAATCGTAATCGTTGTTCTTTCTCTGAGACTAACGGCTAACTCCGGTCGATACGAAACGGTTTTTTAACTATTGAACGTGCAACAACACAAACGGTCATTTTTAATAAGCACATAGGTAGGTATAATTTCGGAGGTCCGTCGCGTGAGAACCGCGCGCGTATTCACAGTGAAATTTGTTAACGTCGTTTCATTTGTTCCCCTTTTATTTTCCTTAAACCCGCCATAAAAATCACGCCACGGATCCAATACACTCGCGCGTACCTACCGTGCGTGGGCATTCGGTCCGCGTTATTAAGTTCTGGCGTCGAAAATGCGCAGTTCAAATGTCTATAATACGCAGTACACCGGAATTCGTACAGTTTACCCGTGTTCTCCAAAAGCGGCAGTGAACACATTTGATATTATTGCGTAACACGCTTTGCGGCAATCTCGCACGGCGGCGCACAGCTTAACGATTGTTCAAAACTACGCGTATATTATACGCGCTGCACAGGAACAGCGTGTACGTTAAATAGTTGGTCAAATTTAAACAATACGCGTAGAAAGTTTACAAGGGCTTTAAAAAAAAAAAAAAAAACCAGATTATGAAAGTAGATAAATACACATAATATATTTCTCGGCTCTTGCGCACACGTCCACACGTATGATATTATTATAACATATTATTACAATATTAAGGTAGGGCGACCATACATCCGGTCGTACGCGGCGTTTTCCATTTTTTTCAGCTTTGTGTCCTGTGCTCCTGACGAACTTCCCTCGGGATGCTTTTTTTTATGACGATCCCAATTAATTACGATCCCGTATTAATTCTTATTTCATTTAATTAGACGTAAATATTTTATAGTTTTAACATACAGATTAAAATTTTATTTTAGTTTAGAATCAAATTAATTTGTTGGACACGAATATTCGTTATGGACTATGACAGTGATAGCGATTGTATTCGTGAAAAATTATAACCGCAAGAATCGATACCGGTGGTAATACATCTATAGGATGTGCGGGTATATTTCATATAGTTAACAGACATAATTATGAAAAGTTAACAAAAAGAAACCACATTAATTAATAAATATTACATTGAATATATTACTAAAATTATTTTGTCCTGTTTTTTTATTTTCTTGTCACCCCCATCGGTGTATTAAGGGAATCGAATACCTCGATATTTACTTTTTTCGGCTAATAAAATATGCGCCGTTATAACGAATTATTCCGATTTACCTTGGATCGGTGTCCGATCGATGATGTAATTGCATGAAGCGATAAGAAACAAACTTGAATGCAGCCGTCAATGTGACGCTATAGAAGAAGAATAGAAGTGAATAGAAGAATATCCTAATAAATAGTATCCAATTCAATTCAATTACACTGAAATTCGATGAAATCGTTGAACTTGTTCAAATTCGGCCTTGTAAGTTTACAATTTTTTTTTTCTTTTTAACAAATTTAATACATAATAAAACTAATTTGTATTCAAATTTCGTACATTATATATGTATAATCACATACATTTTTTATATATAAATAGTGTTATGCGATTTATTACTACAAGTAGGTAAATAGCAGACCGGATAATTTATTTATTTATACCTATACATACCATAATAATACACACAATATAATACGTAGTTCCGATAAAATCGATTGTTTTCATTTTTAAAAATACAAAAATGTGTTCGAAACTAGGTCGGTATTGTAAGTGTTAAAAGATTGATATCGATAAATAACTGCACATATAGATAGTTACATAATTGCAGGGTGAGGTTCGGTATTATGGGATTCTAGTGCATTATATAGGTACCAAGTTGTAAATAAGATTGCGCGTTACAACAGTATCCGTTCTAAATAAATGTGCTATAATATTCATTTTAAAAATATCATTTCTTTTTCCTCTGCGAGGAATTTTGCATAATGTGTTTTTTTTTTATCCGTCTACAACTTTCCTGTACTCGAAATATCGCTCCGATTTTCAAGTACGGCATATTTTCTGAAAGCGAATTGTATCTGATTGAGTGTACAGAGTTTATAACTTTTTTTATTTTACTTGCAGTTTTAAAAATAGTCGGAAAAAGACCGAGAAAAAAATAAAGAGGAAGACGTCCAAATTTACGGCTATGACGATTTCGCCATTTTCGATTTTGTTTTTGGAAATTCAGTTAACAACAAGACATTTTCACAAAATACTTAAAATATCAGTGTTTTTTAGACGCGGTAAAATATTCGAAATATGCTAACGTATTATTAGGCCTTTTTGAAATGTTTGCAGTTTTTCTTTTTTTTTTATAATTACTATTGTTAAAAAACTAAAAACGAAATATTCCGTCACGGACCGATCAACGAATACGCATTAATCACAGTAGAAAACATATTATAGATTCTATAGAAAATTGTATACAGTTAAACAATTTTTGTACGTAGACAAAATAACTCGTGTAATAATGAAAAAAAGAGAAAGGAAAATTTTCGGTAAAAATTCGAACCCGATGAATTGTTTCTCGATAAAAAGAGATTATGAATGGGGTTATATTATACACTACTGCGGCAGCTTGCAATATTCGTATATGATTAGAATAACGACTACCTAGAGCTACCTATACCGAGTACACCGACTGCTATAATAATAATATATAGTTCAAAGACCCATCTATAATCCGTTTCACGACTTCCTATATACATTTATATAATTTATATTAACACAATACAACTAAAACTATCGTTTATACTATTTTTATTATACTTTTCTCCTCCCGAAATAATAATTATAAGTCGGTCAGCGATACTATACATTATTATTATTACTATTATAGATACCTACGCGGATATACGACCGTAGTCCGCGTGGTTTCAAACGCGCATTAAGAATTGATTGTGATTGCGTAATAGATATCGCATTAAAAAAGTCTTAGATTTTTATTACTTTTTTTTTTTCTTACAAAAATATGATATAATGTAAAACATACTATTAGGTATAACGAAATTAAACAGATTGCAAAAAAAAAAAAACAAAGCGATTTCTCAATTACTCCGCGAGGAATATGATTTACTTAAAATATTAAAAATATAACTGTGGTCGAATATTATAGTAATTAACTATATTATCAACTTTATGTTCAATCCCTCCCCTCACATCTTAACAATTATATACGTATAGTAAACGCAAATCATAAAATTGAACAAGTCTAGTCGCGAAACTGGTAAACATCCGATTAACATTTTATCCCGAAAATTTAGCGACAAATCGCTAAAAAATTAAAAGTGTTAACTGAATTGTAGAAAAAAATTCAAATTGATTTGATAATTTCATCGCGTTATTTTTAATTATTACCATCCGTGTTAATACGTGTTTAGAGTTTATCTGGATTCATAATAATCCGATTGTCCTAATTAAAACTGACTGCATTATGATACTGAGGACGGGTGCGGCCACTGTTGTAAATGAGAAGTTGGGAACGTAGGATACATAAGGTTATTTTATTTATATCTGTAAGTAATGATAAACCATTAAAGACGATTCCGATCGCAGTTCAGTAATACATAATTTGAAGTGCCGTAAATTTTTACCTAACCTTCCTATGTTTTTTCCCGATTATTATGGAAAACTAATCCGGAAATCAAAAAATAACTTGTATCATTAAAAACAAGATTAATAGTTCAACAATAAAGGTTTCTTATCGCTTTTCAATTGAAGCCGTGCTGATGCTGAAAAACGTGGTAGGTACTTATATAAAATAACGAATTTTATTTCGTTTTATTATTTATAATTTTATTTTCGTATTTTTTTCTCCCGGTTAATCGTTTTTATTTTAAAGACAGTTTCGAAATAGCTGGTAGAAAAGTTTTCCACAGAAAAAAAAAACCATAATATTAATAATAAATTTCGTACACTTTCCAATATGAAATATACAATAAAAATAGGTTTTAAACATTTTGTTTTTGGTGATTTAATGAACGAATATTAATTATTAAAAAATATCTAAAATATTAAAAACAATTGGGTTATTTTTGTCTTAATACAATGTTTACTTTGAATTTGTATTTATTTAGTTAAGTAGACATCAGTACATTACATTAATTGGTTTTTAAATATATTTAGTTTGACATTTTCTTCTTCTGATACTAAAAACTAACATTTTCAATATATTAATTTATAATTATTGTAATAATGATTTTCGTTTTGAAAAATATAATTTCTTTAGAAATTGTGAAAAAAAGCTCAAAACAAACCTCTAAATATCTCAAAAAGATATAAATATGCAAAAATATGAACCATTAAATAAGAAATTTGGCTTTTTGGGACACGAAACAATTCTTTTTTAAACTAGCCTTTTTTACTGCTGCGCAAAATAAATACGCAAATGCTAAAAGTCCTCCGTGTTAAAAATTATAATTTAATTTCACATAGGTACTATAATGTTTTCTATCATAGATTTCCTGTATATACACCCTCGTGTGTGAGTGTAATGCCTTTTGTTGAATTACTATTTTCGGATAATAATATGTTCTAAAGCAGTGGCATTTTTTTCTCGAATCACCTAACAGTATATCTGACATCAACGGTCATTAGAAGGTAAATTATATATACATCACATTTATCGTTGGTTTTTTTTTTTTTTCAAAATGTAATTATTATATTAACCGCGTTCTATATTTCTGGTTGTATGAGAGATCACCCAAGTTGGTCAACAAACATAGTATGATTGTACCTTAATTAAAATAATTACGGTTATTTTCTTCGGTCGTATAGTATATGCTTCTGTTTTAGGAGGTAACACAATATTATACTCCTAGTGGTGTATATTTAATATTATAGATGAGTTCTGCGAAATACACTGCAAGTGTCTCTAACACACAGTCAGTGATTACGATTCCGGAGCCACGTGGAGCAACCTACTCGTTAATTTTTTGTATTTGACAATATGTTTTATGCGTATAAACCGCTATTTGATCCAATTTCGAAACACAACATATAAGGTCGTATAATCGTATGCGCGTTGTACACATTTTATATAAACCCCGCTTGAATATTGTACAGGCAACTAAATAAACGCAAACGTTTTTAAATTGCCTAATATACTATGAATGCATAACATGCAATATTATTACACTCGGGATAGATACATTTTCTTCTCCTTTCACCCTAACTCAGCCTAGGGGTAGGCCAAATGACTATTAAAAAAACTATGGTTTTCCTTAGAAATGGTTAATCGTTGAGTATAGATAAACATTAAATTTCTTCTCCAACTCCCCAATTTCTCACCTACAATAGTGGCCCATCCATCGTACGAAATATGTCCGTATGTTTTTTAAAACACCACCCTTGAGAAATTCCTGGCTACACACCTAAATGTAAACGCTTATTTTTCCACCTGCGTGTAAATATAGTTACGACTATTAACAATAGGTACCTCATCATGGACTTATTTCGTTTTATCTAGATAGGTGTATTTTTATCTTTTATCTAATTCAGATGAATGAGAAATTAGTGTTATCTAAATCGTTATCTAAGATTTAAAAAGTATATTACCTAGATAAATGTTTAAATCGTGTATTATATATTTATAAGAAATAATAGTTAAAATATTTCATTATATTAAATTATTATTAATGTGGTTTAATAAATTAATTATTAAATAACATTAATCACACGGCCATTTAGAAATTTCGAAGTGCATTAAATGTGGTACACTTTCACTACTTTTAGCACTTGATTTTATGATAAGTATTGAACAAAATGATCTTTTTTTTTATTTACATAAAAAGCTACCGATTATTTATCTAGATAGTTAAATATATGCGTATTTGTTATCTTCATCTGGAATCTAGATCAATCGTATCCTCTATATCTAGATATTTTTAAATCTGTCTTTATAGAATACTGATCATGGCGTAGGTAATTTTATTAAATTGTTACTATTTTATGATCTTTGACTTTCACTCGGGACTATTAATATCTCATTTAAACGACATGTTAAAAAACAAAAGAAAGAAAAAAAATTTCCAACAAACTACAATTATAAGTTTCACATAGCAGCAAACTGTGTGAAATAATTATACTATTACTTATTACGAATATGTTATAATATTTAAACTCGGACCAATTCACGCATGTTGAACTTTATCGAAAATATTAATGTAGAAGTTACCTACCTAAAGTCAAATAATAATGTGTGCAACAATTATTGTAATACGCGTTTCGAAATACCTAATAAAATAGTTTGGTAATAGTTACAGTAATAGTTTTTCGTTACCTTAATATAATATTTCAATAGTTAATTTGATCATATTAAAATTATTGCTTTTTGAAACAAAAAAAGTTAAATGTTATCATTTTTACGATTTTCATCATAATTAGAAGTTAAAATGCTTATCAAAAAAATGCATTTCATTAAATGCTCAATTATTGTATTTTAAAACTATGCACAACTTATGGCGAACGTCGGATTAAAATTTCGAGCATTTTAACTGGGCCAAATTAATTATATTCACATTAAACCAAATAATAAAAACCTAGACAATTTCAAATAGCAACAATAACTCGTACATTTTCAGATTATTTAACCGAGTTACTACAAAAAAAACAAAATCGAAAAAAACGGAATATCGGTTTTTCGGTTAGAAAAAAGTATAAAGAATTTTTAAAATACTGACCTCATCAACACATCAACTGAATCCAAAACAGTATAGCAGAAAGATTTCATAAAGATTTTTATTGGAGCAAATCTTCTAGTCGAATAAAAAGCAACAATAGACCAATGCGAAAAACGATTATGAGTTTAACCAAACATATTTTGAAATACTGTAAATTTGATCAAAATTTTGAACTCGAAACTATTGCATAATATAAAAATTAATACATTCAACTTTTATTTTTTTTTTACCACTAAGTACAATTTATAATAAACCAGTTGTTAAATGGTCAAGCATTTCTGGTTGGTCAAACAATTGTATCCACATATAATCTACCAAATGAACACTACGTAAAAACTCACAAACAAAATGTATCACAAAAAAAAAAAAAAAAAATTGAATATAGTTAATAGAAACCATTATTTCCGTTAACGTTCCGGTTCTTTTTACCATTTTTTTCCTGGTTTTGCTCAATTTTTAAGAAAACTACATAGAAAATCAAAAAATGACTTATATTCTCCAACTAGATTAAAAATTCAACAATAAAGGCTATTGTCATATTTAATTCGAGTAATATTTTTCTCGAAGAAAACATAAACCGTACAAATTTAAACTAATATAATCGTACATCGTAAATTTGTTCGTTTTCATTTTTCGTCTTTTTACGGTTTTCCCGATTATTATGAAAACTACTTGGAAATCAAAAGGTAACTTTCTACCGTGGTAATTAGGTCTCTTGTAATTTTTCGATCGGAGCAATATTTCTAGTAGTAAATTTGCTCGCAGATACAATAATCAATAAACATTCAATAAAAAAAACTACCCATCATAGCGATACCAATCGTTATACGCAATAACCTCGATCTAAAGAACTGAAAATCCGTTTTTTGAAAGTCGCGACGATTCTGCCGCGGTTTAATAAACCTCGAATAAATCGACGATAAAACGAGCATAAAAAAAAAAACTCGCTACCATATTATAGTTATTTACAGATGTTAAAATTTCTTACGTTTCAATTATACTAAATTAACTCGTATACCCATTATACGCACCTATAAGTGGCCCGGAGCACATCCGTAAAATAAATGGCAGCCTCTCGGAATATTGTTAAAATATATTATTATTATTATTATTATTTCTGTGTATTATAATTTACGGTGGAGAGATTTATATTTCGATGAAAACTGAGGAGTATTAAGTGTACGCACGTATATAGAAAGTCCGAACTCATTAATATTCAATATTATTAAATAAATAGATAGGTAAATTTGAAACGCCGACAATTATAAAATTAATACGCCGAACGTTTATAATAATATCCAAGTGCGGACGCGGTTGTTTTTTTTTTTTTTTACGGCGTGTGTTCAATGACGTTTTTTTATTTCAAATTAATCGTACGCATAATAATAATAAATATTATTATTTTGAATGCGGACGCGGTAATTTTTTTTTTTTATATAAACGATTTTTATAAATAAACTATCGCTACGACTACGTGTCGGTGTATACAGTGCGTTTCACTCGAAACCCGAAACACTTCTGCAGCCGGACAGACTCGGGATGAAACGGAGAGAGGGGGGGGGGGGTTTTTCGGCGTTTTCAGAAAGATCGGCAATACCAAAATGCACGNCCGGACAGACTCGGGATGAAACGGAGAGAGGGGGGGGGGTGTTTTTCGGCGTTTTCAGAAAGATCGGCAATACCAAAATGCACGTGACGAAACGTCAGAGATAATAAAATCGTTTAAAAAATTAAAACGCACGATTTTTTTTTTTTTTTTTTTAAGCCAAGAGATTCGACCGGTGTGTTCAACGGGAGAAAACGATTGTTATAAACAAAGAGACGGTCGTGGCGCCGCACACGCATTGCGACAATATTATTCGCCACACGTTTTAAATTATTCGACGAATCGAGAAAATAAAAAAATGATAATGTTCAATCAGACGGCTGCGCGTTCGTGTATTGTTTCAGACGGACAAAACACAGTACTGTTCAGAACCGACACCGAAGAACACGGGGCGTTTTCGGTTCGAGAAAATTTTAAACTATTGGCCCGGAAATGTGTATTTCGCGGGCACCTACCTACTACACCCCTTTAACCTCGCCGAAACGGAACGAACCCCCCGCCCCCGTTTCGGGCTGTCCGAGCGGTCCTCCCCGTCCGGCCGTCACCCGAGGCGGAACACGCTGTATACACCGGCCGGCAATCGAATGAAACCGTATCCCAGTCCATAAAATGTTTATAATACACTTAGTAATAATAATATTACGCTTTATACGCGCGTATCATGCACTAATATTACGGACACGCATTTCGTATACGTAGAAAGTCGCCTGCATTTGGAGTAATAAATTAAATTAAACCCGCGAGAGTTAAAGAACACATAATAATAATATCGTTTTTAATGGTATACGCATTTATATATGTATATTATGTTTGTGATATGTCTTTTGAAAGATATTTTTTGGTTTTTTTTTTACCGCGTTTTCATCATCGTTACAATATGATACCGGACCCGAACGGAAACAACACGTGCTACGCGGATTAATACGTAAACATTTTGATTTGAACTCCGATTTTTACGACGGCGCGGCGGCTGATAAATAACCGACGTCGACGCATCGTCGCATGCCCGGGTGTACGTAAATAATAATAATATTAGGACATTGAGTATAATAACGTAGTGTACTTTCTCCGATTTTACTTGGGTACCCGCACTCACTTAATTCGGATTCCGAGCAACGGCCGATTGTTTTGTTTTAGAATATGTTTTTTTTTTTTTTTAAACGTGCATTATAATTCGATAATTATTATGACAGCGATGTATACGTATATTGTGTATAGTCTCTAACCCGCCTACAACGGACACTAGAGGGACCCGTCAAAAGTGTCCGTCGCAGAAGTGTATTTGTATAGTCGGGTATTTGCGTTTTCCCGATGCCAAAATAATTCGGCGAGTTAACGAATCGACGATTTCCACTGTTACCAGGTAGTGCAAGAGGAGCCGCTGCAAAGAGAAAAAAAAACCACACAGCCCGAATAAACAGAACGGAATGACGGTTTTCGGTTAAAATGGGATTACGGGACTGGATATTTTGTCTGAATTGACGGCGCAATAAACGTTGTCGTTTTCAGCGATATAATATAGTAACCGGTCGGACGTGTAACCCAATGGTTTTCGTTCGTCTTCGTTCTATCTGATGTCACCGATATGATGACAATATAATATAGGTAGATACTGAATTTCGATATAATTTGTGAATTTAAACAGGGACGTCTTCTTCCTGGAGTTCCTATCAGTTTCGGACGTTAGAAATCATAATAATTATTTTATTTTCTTTGTCGAATGATATACGAAATAATTCACTTGCGCCAAACAAATCGCGAAGATTATTCGACTACAATATATCCTTCTGCTTTCAACAGCATTTTCCCTTCTATTTCCCCTTGAAGTATAAGTTGCAGTCGGTAATCCATATCTTTAGTTATTTCTCATTAATTTGTCACCCAGATATTCTAATTTCCGAGATTGTATATTTATCAGTGTTTATTATTTACGACACACAACAGTTAAATAAAACTACAGTGTGCATATGGGAGACAGTGGCTATCAAACTATCATGTATGAACATGATAGCAACTTTCACGATAGTTACTTATGGACAAAAAATGTTTAGACTATTACGAATCAACTGCTTTATCGAAACCGATTTAAATCTCTAATATATATTATTACCTATATTTGAAGCGTCGTTAAAACCTAATAATAAGTACATTGTTTTTCTGTACAGAATCTACAGTTGTATAACGCGTAAACAAATACATCCGACGAAGTCATACATTTTTCATCAATCGAATTTTATCAATTTTGTCGTTTACGCGTATTTAACAGTAATATTATATGTTTGGGTTGGGGTAGAAAAATGTATCATGACGATTATCCCATACTAGGTATAATAAAAATCCTTTGAAGAAGCTATATATGGATTCAGCTAACGGACAATATAATAATTATTAATACGCGATAAGAAAAGTTAGTTTTTGTTTACTCATTTTATTTTTTTTTATCCCACAATAATATATTTGTATACGTAACAAAAAAAAAAGAGCTGATACTGGGGATCGGAGCGGCCACTGTTGTAGATGAGAAATTAGCAAGGTAGTATACGTAAGGTTATTTTATTTATATCTGTAAGCAACGATAAACGATTGCTTGACAAAAGACGATTCCGAGCGCAGGTCGGTTACACATAATTTGAAGTGCCGTAATTTTTTTTGCGATTTTCGATTATATTTGATTTCAAAAAAGCTTATTAAAAAAAAAAATCCGATGATTTTGGAAATTTACCATGTCTAGGCAAATTTAGTATAAATATTATTATCAAATTTCAAGTCTCTACTTGTATTTATAACCGAACTATAGCAAAAAACCACCCAAAAATTAAAATTCTTTAAAAAACTCAAAAGTGGCTCAAAAGTTTTGGCGATGGTACCACAAGAGAGTAAAATCGAAAATCAAAAAAAAAAGGCCTCTTTAAAATACCATTTAGACAACTTGAGCTTTCATAAAAGTTGCTACACGTAAAAATCGAAGCAAATTTACTAGGATAAAACGTGTCCGCAGATTAGATAAAAAAATAAAAAAAAAAACATCTTAGTAAAACCAATAGCTCCCTCGCTACGCTCGGAATCTGAAAACAACAACAAAAAACACACGTAACCGAAGACAAACGTGTCAAAATTGAAAAATACACTCGTACATCACTGCAGACGCGTGGTAATCATTCCGGACGTCGCGTCGTATTATTGGCACTTCTGTCGCTGCGCTATTGATAATATTATTAGCCGTCGCATGAAAGTGAAATCTTCCGTGACCGGAATTGAACGATTTTCGTCCCAGGTGTAGTAGCAATGCGTTTGCGGGTATTATGACTTATAATCTATGTAATAGCCCTATAATTTTAACACACGTGACGCGATATCGATAATTACGTAAAAATAAAATATCTATATTCTTTGTACACGTCATATTTGTTATTATAAACAGTGCCTTCGGAAATCTCGGCCGGTATAGAAAAACGCACCGAACCCGCGTGTTGGCGTGCCCGGGAATTTGAAAAACGAAAATGTAGACAATGTTGCATTATTCATAAATAAATCGTAGAACGTTCATGTTTACCCAACTCGACAATGGGGGATTTGAAACTCGGATCCAATAAAACCAAATTTCAATCAAACTTTTACTTGTGACTCGGCTGGACTACACGCATTCCTGGATTAAATTACTGAACACGCGTCCATAATTGCTGTATCAAAAACTTAATTGGGAGTAGGGGGAATATGACCCGTACGCACACCGCCGAACCCGCGAAAACGCCCCGTAAATAAAGTCTTGGGCGGGTATTACTGCGAAATTATTTCAAACACAAAACAAAAACCGAACACAAAGTACTCCTCGCCCTCTTTTAATATTCGGCAATCGCCGATCGACCGCGACGACTACCGACCTAAACTGCGGTAGGTATTGGTAACCGCAATTGCCGTGACATATAATAAATAATAATATTAAATTTATCCGGCGACGACCTTAACCCCGAGCCCACGATTCCGCGCGGTGAACTTCACAATTAAGAACCCGATCGAATTATACCTGTGTAGAACATTGATTTTATAACAGTCTGTTATAAGATCAATGATTTATATATATATATATATATTTTTAATAGTTTGGGGAGATCTGATTTTTTTTTAAGAAATTTTGTTAGATAGAATTTTTTTTATAAAACTGTTTGGAATGTTGACAAAATACGTTTCAAATAAAGTACAGCCAAACGGAAAATCAGCAAATTTTTAACGCAAACGATTTAATAGTCATGTATAGGTTTAACCGAAAAAGTGGTATTAAAAAAACACGCATACATTATAGGCTCAAAATTCATTTTTTTTTTACATATATAGAATCAATGACTTTGCACAGAATTTTTCAATTGAGGAGAGGGGTTAAACATTATAGTAAATGAAAATTAGAATGCAATCAAAATATATCTAAATCGATTATATATATATAGCAATTTCTTCGAGATTATTTTGTCACATATACGTAGGGTAAGTATAACACAGTGCCCTTGTGTATAATAGATCCCGCGAGTTACACAAAACTTACACGCGGTTTCTTGCGCGGATATTTTACAGAATTTTTTATTAATTACTTTTCCAATAGTTTAAAAAAATTAAAATACACGAAAATTAAGTGGAGTTTTATTTTAAGCCGCCTCAGGAACGCGATTTTTTTGAATTCGGTAATAGGTATATTTTAATTTATTATTTTTTTTTTTTGCAATCATTTATCTCCGTTTGTAAATAACTATTATTTTTTGATAAATATACATCGTAATTTATACAATCGTATATAGATCGTGTAAAAAAACCGCGGAAGACAATAAGAAGACCCGGTGACCGGAACAATGCGCAGAGCTCGACCGACCGCCAGAGAAAGAGCAATGTAGACCACCGCCGGCGCCGTAATTAGTCCGATTCGTATTTACTTTTATTTTTTCCTCGTTCTTTCTTTCTTTCTTTCATATTTTATTCAACTGCCACGGCGTGATAACGGACGATTATTTTAATCTGATCCACGGTTTTTTTACGCCGAAAATTCCGGAACAATGCTGATGCAACAATTATATTATTATTATTCTGTGCGCGCGCACACATCGCGTTCGGAAGTTGTGAAAACGTTTTGTTTTTTTTTTTTTTTTTTTTTTTTCTGAGCTCATACTAAGACGGAGCATTATAAATTGTTATCTAATTGCTGTAGTTAACACGAAAAAATTATGTACCTAATATTCTTGTACACATCACGTATATACGAGTATACACGGTCCGTTTACAACGAGACTGTTGCCAGGTCTCGACTCTTGGGCCCGATGCGTTTTTACGATTATTATTTAAAATTTCTACATGATACTTTTCACGCCCATCATCGTTGTCGTCGTCGTCATTAATAAAATTACGATCGGGCCGGTTCAAAAAGCGCGTCACCATCGATTTCTCGGAAAAATAAACGTCATTAGAAGAGTCGAACAATAATAACAATTTCTCTCCGCAAAGTCGTTAAAAATGTACAATAATAACAAAAACACGTTTTATCAATTTAGTCACGTGTGTACAGATTTAAATTTTAAACGTTACCTAACTTTTTACAAATTTAATACTCGTGTTTTCGAAAACTATTTAATTCACCTATATGGTTAATTTATTATTTTTGTCTATTAAGTTTAGTTTTCATTTTATATAATCTCGAAATTTTACAGTTAATATTGAGACTTAAAAAAATTTTTTATTTAAGTATACACTGTATACTTTTTTTTTCACATTATATTGTCGGCTAATCACAGCGGTGGATCTGAAGCTCATTTAAGGGGGAGCGAATTTCTATCGTAAGTACTGAAAAACACGTTTCGGAAGAAGACCAAAACTTTGTAGATTCATATTTTTTTCTCATTTAAACTTACACCACAAAACTCCTCTCCCAGTTACAACCTCGGGGTTATCATCCACTGGCTACCTAGCAAAACCTCGAAAGTCCATTTAAAAAAATTTCACTGTGGAATCGACTATGCCAGACTTGTACCAAAAATAAAAAAAATTTAAATGTCAACTTACGAAGTTTTGTTTTTAAAGCTATAAACATTATGTTATTTATATTAAGTTGTTTGAGATATGAATTAAATATTATATTATTAATTGATTCACTTTAATGGCACAAAATCATTCGACGACTCACATTCACTTTAATTCACACAAGGAAAATCACCCTTCTCAATACACAAACAAGTTACAGTAAACTTTTGGAAAATATGCTACGCCAGCATTATAATAAAAATTCGTTTTTTAGAATTGTATACAATTTTTGTTGAGTGAGTAGGGAAGGGAATTTTGAAATTTTAACTAATTATGTTTGAACTTCAATTATATCCGCCACTGGGTTAGCTATGACTAATATGAGAAAAATTATTAATGAAAATAGTATAAGTTTTTTTTTTTTTTTTTCAGAGAGTGCCGAAACCTCCCTTTCCCCCTTACTATCGTAGTTCTAGTGAGAACGTATTGAACGATTCCAAATATCCTGACTATGCCACAGCGTATAGATATGTATAGTGTATAATACACCGGTTTTTGGATAGAATGCAGAACACCAGACATTTTTAACATATAATATATCAGGGCTGGCCAGACGGTCGATGGCGATCGACCGGTAGACCGAGGACGGTTTGTATTACAGTCAAATTCGCTTATTACGATGCCGTATACAACGATATTCCGGGTAAAACGATTCCAAACAATGTATTTGGTTGGTTTTATATGTTATGTGTAGTACTTTTATTCGTATATAACGATATCGGTTATAACGATAATCCGGATATAGCGATGTTATTTTGAAACGAAAATTGGTTTTTTTAATCGCCTATAGCAATTTGATTTCGTTCGAAGCGGTAATTCTTAATCTTATCTGTAACAAATAATGTGTCTTGCACGACTGTATTGTATACGGCATACGTTTCTTAGTCGCCGTTTTGATTGATATCCGTTTAGACACGTTCCGTATAAGTTAAAAATGTCAAATAAAAGACGACGTTGTTTCACTATCGTTGAAAAAGTGAAAATAATTGAACGTTTAGAAAGTGGTGTTTCTAATAAAGATCTTTGCCAAGAACTGAGAATCAGTCAATCAACTCTATCTACCATATGGAAATCAAAGGACCAAATAAAAAGCGTTTTTCAAAAAGACTTTTCACATCCAACAAAAGATTAAAATGTAGCCAACATCAAGACGTCGAACAGGCTCTCCTGGAATGGTTCAAAATACAACGATCTAAAAATATTCCAATAAATGGCACCGATACTTCAAGAAAAAGCGACCGAATTCGGGAAGCGTTTTAAAAAAATAGATTTTCAATGTTCTTCTTCTTGGATTACCCGTTTTCGTCATAGACACAATATCGTTTTTGGAAAAATAAGTGGAGAATCGGCAAGCGTTCCTGTTGGTGTTTCGGAAAATTGACTGGAACACGTTTGGCCTAATTTGCGTAAAAATTATGCAGATTGTGACATTTATAACGCTGATGAAACCTGATTGTTTTATCGTCTAACACCGTATCAAACATTACGTTTTAAAGGGGAAACATACAGTGGTGGTAAATTATCTAAAGAGCGATTCACGATTCTTGTAGCCTCTAATATGACTGATTCTTACAAAAAAAAACCTGTTGGTAATTAAAAAATCTAAGACTCCGAGATGTTTTAAAAATGTCAAAAACTTGACAGTCGACTACAAAAGCAATAAAAAAGTATGGATGACCGGAAACATATTTTCCGACTGGTTAAAAGAATGGGATAAACAACTGACAAAGGAAAAACGGCATATCCTATTGACTGTAGATAATTGTCCGGCTCATTCTCCTATTCAAAATATCGAATTCATAAAGTTGATTTTTCTCCCTCCAAACACGACCTCTGTGTTACAACCTATGGATCAAGATATTATCAAAGCTTTAAAAGTAAAATTTTGGAAAAAACTAGTACATTATTAATCAAGAGGAACAGGGAAAAGATATTAAAATTTCAGTATTAAATGCAATTTTAATGATCTCCGATGCACGGAATGATGATTCTATCACTACAATAAGAAACTGTTCCCACCACGCTGGATTTAAGGCTTCGGTAAACGAAAAAACAGAGAAAGAAATAGTAAGTGGCAATAATTTGGACACAGAGTGCTTTTCTGAAGAAAACTTACAAAGTTTTGCGGAGGTTGACGATGCTCTTTTGACCAACAAAGAACTCAGTGAAGGAGAAATTTTCAAGTCTATTTTGAATGCAAATAATGATGAGTGTGAACAAACTGACGAAGAGAGCGAAGAAAACGAATTTAAAGTAACGTCTATTTCGGAAATGTATTTTTATATTGATCAGGTGCATAATTTTGTTTCGATAAACAGTGATATAAATACATACTGTACGCCAGAAGTATCAATTACATTAAACAATATTTCTAATTTTGTTAAAAAATCTTATTCAAATTATAAACAAACCACTATAATAGATTATTTTTCAAACAAATCGTAAACATTTACTATATATAATATGTACTTTTATTAAAAATTATAAATACCTTGAATGTTAAAATATGTAATCTTAAATAAAATTACACAGTAAAACATATGTTTAATAAATCGATTTAAAAAAAAATCAAGTTAATTTTTATAATCCGGATATAACGAAGTTCGGTTATAACGATCAGATTCCCTAGGTCCCTTAAAGATCGTTATAAGCGAATTTGTATTTAATTTAAACATTTTGGGGAGGGGTTGAACCCCTTCTGTATACGGGGTTGGTACGGAGTGATGAACCACAACAACCACAAAAAAACCAACGGTGGCCCGGAGTGGATGCTCGAAAGTCCTTTCCGGTGACTTAAAGTCACTCATAATTACCGAGCTTTTCGTAAAGTTTAGTCCACTTGAATTGTTCATCTGAAGAACATTGGCATTTAGATTTATCGTCTGTAGTCTTATTGTGTTTCATCAATATATCACAAAATCGACTTGCAACTGCATACGTGATGCCGTCATCTGTTTCACTGGTGCAGTCATCACGGATGGAATCATCTTTTGAAATATCGGAAATGTTCTTGTCATCGTGTCCTATCTCTTCCCTTTGCGCTCCGAAGAGTCCGATTTCATTAACGTGGTTAAAAATTTCTCTCGATCTGTCTTCGACCCACGGAGAACAATATTCAATATTTTCCGACCAATGGAATCGATGTTCGAAAGTGAGATTCGTCTCTATGTATTCGTCAAATTCACCAGATCTTTTGCATTCGTCCTGTAAAATTCAATATACAGTTTTATTTTCCTGTGTGTAGCTTTCATCAGTTTCCAAAAAAGTAAAAACAATAATGATAATTTAATTTTAAACTATGATTACAACACACATTGTCAATACCAAAAGGAGAATGTATACGGTGAAAAACGAATGTCTAGTATCAGCAAAACGTATAAAACGAATCGATGTAATTTAATTATTATTCGGGATTTCAAACTATCTGTTACCGAGTAGGTCGTTCCTTTACCAGGAAGAAACCATTCGAAAGTAGCATTTGAACTGCCGATGTTCGAGTTTTTCGTGTTGAACAATAGATGTTTTTTTTTGATTACGCTCGAATTTCGCAATTTATTAACGAGTGCGTTGTTGTACAGCAAATCGTCAGAACTCTTGTACTTGGACGAATTCGACGGGTTTTGCATAGGTTGAAGACTGTTGACGGACGATTTTGTTGAAAACGGTGTTAGCT
>CABPRJ010001896.1:1576350-1773438 GCA_902439185.1 Cinara cedri
TATCTGTTACCGAGTAGGTCGTTTCTTTACCAGGAAGAAACCATTCGAAAGTAGCATTTGAACTGCCGATGTTCGAGTTTTTTGTATTGAACGATAGATGTTTTTTTTGGATTACGCTCGGATTTTGCAATTTATTAACGAGTGCGTTGTTGTACAGCAAATCGTCAGAACTCTTGTACTTGGACGAATTCGACGGGTTTTGCATAGGTTGAAGACTGTTGACGGACGATTTTGTTGAAAACGGTGTTAGCTCGGAAGACAAAGAAGACGATTGCTGTAGTTTCGGTCGAATTTCGTCGTCAGAATAATTATCGACATTTATCGAACACCACGACGATGGTGATCGTTTGTTCGTCCGCGGGCCAACGGTCGGGGTTTTGTTACTTGAGCTACTATCCCTGGTCACGTGACCCAGACGGGTTTTCCGGATCCAACGTGGCGCGTAAATAGTCTGTCCGCTCGATGTAGTGGTCGAATTTTGGGTATCCGTTATTTCAGAAGATTTTATTTCCGACGACGGCGATGATGATGACATTTCTCATGCATAGGTACTTACACTTTACAATATAATTAACGACTATGTATCTTCATATATTTATTTAAATATATATTAAATAAATATTTTTTAAAAACTTTACATAGCAACTGCCATTATCTTGTACTATACACAAATTATCGTTCGTTCGTAAAATATATAGACTCAAAAACTACCGAACCAATTGACATTATTAAATTTAAATTTTGGAACTATAATTAGTACTTTTCGTGTTATCACGTTATATAAGTCGGGTTTGGAGGAAGTACTAAGTTTAAATTTTGTTTTTTTTTGAAAGCACTTATTTAGCACTATATTTTGTCGATATAGTGGGATTTAATACTTTCACTAATTTCAATTGGCGGGTGTTTTTAGTATCGTGGATATAATCAATAGTAGGGCCGAGTGCTAATTTTTATTTGTATATATTCTGAAAACAATAGTTAAACATTAAATTTGAGTACTATAGCGGGAATTAGTGCTTTCTATGTTCCCTTTAACTTCACGGACCTGAATGTGAGTCTGTCTGGCGAAGGAGAAGACAGAATTTAAAAAACGAGTAATTGTAAAAGATAAACAATAAACGATGCTATCTGGAGAGGAAGTATAATGATAATCGTGGATCCAGTCTATAATCCGGTGATTAATATTACTAATGAGATTTTAACATAAGTTATTATAAATCTCAACAATTAAAATTCATAAAATTAGTAAGGTATGTATGCAAAGCTCACACAATTAGATTTTAAGACCTGATTGAAATACAAAATTAAATAAAGAAAATAAATAAATAAATACGATATTTATATATGAAAATAAAATAAATAAATCAATCAATGCATCGCCTAGAGTATTATATGACCGGTCTCGAAATAAAAATTCATCATCGGGTATATCACAGTCAAAATGTAAAACATTTACTTTATTTATTTATGGGTATGTATGTTGAACTCCCTTTTGTTAGAATCTATGCAATTAGTAGATAAATCACAATTGCTGATTATTTTATATTAATATATTATCAATTATCATTATTTTGTTGTCAGTTTATCAAGTAATACAATTCGACAGCGTTTACACTGGCAATTGTATTTAAAACAACAATACTATATTAGTCTTAATAATAGTATGATGAAAATTATTATTTAACTATATATTTTGGTTTCATTATTAATACCTCTTTTTAGTTAGTTTAAATTATTATATATTTTTGTTAGGAAATCGATTCTCTAAGGAAAAAAATATTCTTAGTAGATCTCTACCAATAAAAGTCTGACCACCCCTGATATATATTGTAATATGGACGGGCGTCAGACCGCTGCGAATATTTCGGATTTTTACAGTGCTCTATTCAAACACATTTTGTTTTATAAATTTTTCGTACTAGAATTGTTGGTCTTTTCTCACTTTTCTCACGCTCCACGAATAATAATTTCGTTTAAACCGAAAATACGATTATACGTGTATAGTATATTGTACTTGCCTACTTTTTTTCATTTTTTTTTTCTTTTCTGTTGTTGTCGCACAGCGGGTATTTCGTCGCCGTCGGGCGCCAAAGTCCAGATAATAGGCACCTAATAATATTCTGTATTGTATGTTCGAATAGAAATCCTCACACACTGTACCAGCTATATCATAATGCGGGTACATGCCGGATTAACGTTTCCGGTATATTTTTGCCGCGGACCGGGCAGTACGAGTTTTATACAGTCCGATCAGGAATTAGATTAGGTACACAATATTGTTATGTATCCAAAGAAAGTAAGTCGACAGAGACGCTCTATTCGTGATGTGCGTGTGCGCGTGCGTATGAATAGCGTATGTTTAATAAAAATACGACACACGACGCGCGGCGGTCCAATTATATTGTTGTCGCAGATTCTTACCGGTATGGGAAACGCGTTTTTTTTTTCTTTTTTTTTTTTCTATATAATAATATACTCGTATGTACATATACAACGGAAGGACTTCTCCCGCGGTGCTCGGCTACAATATAATTGTATAATAATCCGTAGTCGTAGCTCTACAATATAACAATATCTCAAAAACGTCGTGTAATACAAAACGGTCGTTCCAGACGATCGCGTACAGTCGTACCAAATTTTAACAAGGTCCGGATTTAAGAAAACACCGCACCGCCAGTTACACACACATGTTAGATTTCGATATTTTTTTTTTTTTTTTTTGATTTTTGATGGACATTTTTTTAGAAACGATTTTCGTATAGCCCCGGAAAATATTCAATCTCTTTAAATGTTGTCGTTCGTGCTCAAACTCCGAGTTACTGACCTAAACGCCACGGTTTGTGTTCTGAATTACGTGATTTAGCTGTGTGACCCGTTAGTTACACTAAAACAATACAAAACAACTGCAATATCACGTCCCCTTAATTGCTTTCGGACTAACGGGTTAGACTATATAGTCAGACCACTGTCAGAGTTACTGCCTCGTGTTTACTTCAGAGACAACAGATCTCAGTGCGGGACCATATACTGTACGGTATTTGAAACCGAGATAACTCAGGAGCGTTATTTGGGGTATCGCAATTCGTATGGTATACATACATTAGCAGCCCTCTTATTTTCCGTGCCTTTTTGGCCCGTTTTCATTTCATGGCTTATGGCTTATAACCGTATCAACGCTACTATTTGGTTAGATTGCGTAAAATTATCATCTGCACGCGTGTACGTACTACACCTGGAAAACGCATACGTAAAATCATTGTATTTTTCGAATAATTGTACAAATTTAAAATGTATACCTTCAAATTAACTAAAAATATTGAGCCTAAAAATTCGAATGTCTTATAATTGCGTAGCAATAACCTTTCTTAGTGATATTTTTTTATTTTTCCAAAATTACGGAATCAGATGGTATTATCACTATTTATATAATATGATAACACGTCGGTCGCATAAAAAGGCAAAGGCATTCAAGTTACACATAATTTGAAATAAAAAAGAAAAATTCCTTTACTTCGGTTACGATCGATTAAACATTTAAAATTAAATTTAAATCCATCAAATCGGTACGCGAGTGTTCAAACGATAAACGAAATGGATAAAAATAAAAATTACTGCAATCATCACATTTGTTACCGTCCACCGTATTTTGTTATAATTTACGTACACCTAACAACGCATCTGTATTATTATTGTGCGGCGTCATTTCGATATTCAACAAAAAACGGAAAAACACAGCGAAGAATGCACAACATAAAAGTTTCGCATTTAAAACACGTTGTATGTTCAATTAATAAATCGAATTGTTCGTACTCGAAAAATTGATACGTTGTCCTAGAACAGACCGCAAAAAAATACGATTTAAATTGAAATGCGAATCGTCGCGTAACAATACCGGCCGCGAAACCAGACCTTGAGGATTTTGACTTAATTACGACGTCGTGTCCGAATAATCGTTTTTGCCAGACATAGATTCGTACAATACTCAATATTTCGCGGGTGCCGTCGTTTATCGTGTTTGACCGGCGTGCCCACGGATTGACATCGCGGCGCACCGCTTAGAGTCGTGTGGTTCCACAATAAAATGCTTCTATTACGAAAACGGACGAAATTATTACGCTCGTGAATACCCGTTAATTGGTTACACGATCACGAACGGAAAACACCGTAATGATATTATAATATTAAACCGGCCGTCTGAAGGACAGTCGGTATAAGAAACAAAAAAAAACGGCGAGAAAAATGTTTGTGAAGGTACAGGTTAGATCAGGGGTGTCCAACCTTTTTTGAAGACTGGGCCACATCGTGTAAGTAGAAGTTTTTGTGGGCTACGCACATTTTAACATTTAATAATACGTTCGGTTTATAATTTTACCGTAGCGAATAACGAATAGAAATATTTTTACGAGCAATTATATTTTATTTAAAATTAAAAGAAAACAATTTTAAAATAACTTTATTGTTATTTTAGTTCCCCTATCACTATCTGATCCCAATAAAGACAAAAATATCATCCAATAATATATACTATTAATTAGTAATTTTAAGTTAATTTAATATTTTTTAGTTTTATATTATTAAAATAAATTTTTTCTCGTAATATTATAAATGATTAATTGATAATTTTTGAAATTGAAGTGAGATTAAAATCTACCGTGGGTTGGACATCGCTAGGTTAAATTGAAATTCTTTGTCGCACTAAAAGAAAAATAGTGCGAAACGTCGCTTTTAGATTCTGAATGGAACGAAGAATTTTACGATTTTACAAAGAAGTTTATTTTTTTTTTTTTTATCTGTTAACAACTTTTCTACCAGAAGACTAGATTGGATTTTTAAGTGTAGCACCTTTTCTGAAAGGAAATCAATGTGGAGGGGGGTACTTTTAAAAAAGTAATTTACGATTTTCTCGTAAGTTTTCTCGTCAAATTTGAAAAACAGAAAATATAAGAAATTTAGGTATTAGTTAAAATATATTACGGCCTTCAATTTATCTGTGAACAACTTTTCTACCAGTAATTTTTTCCTGTGGACAATTTTTCTACTAGCAATTTTGCTCCAACTTTTAATAATAAAAATTTTTCTGAAAGAAAATTTCACTAGGAAGGTACTTTGGACAGATCGTTTTTCGATTTTCTCGGGAGTTTTCCCAACAAATGTGAAAACCCGGGATAAAACATGGAAAAACCGGAAAAACGTAGAAAAATTGTGAAAATCGGTACAACATTAAACAATTATTGTTTAAGAAAATATGTAAAGCCTATTTAATTATTTTACTTTAAAATGACATATATATTGTTGACAAAGCATTACTATCAACTGAACTCCGATCAGAATCGTTTTTTTCGTTAGGAATGGTTTATCGTTGCTCACGCGTATACACTAAATAATCTATAACAGTGGCTGCAACCGTCCCCATTATCCTAAGACGTCCTTTTTAGTATTATGTTACAATGTTTTGTGTTTAACGTGCCAACGAGAGAATAAAAGACAAGCGGAAGGACCGTGAATAAGATGTTCGGATGTGATTGTTTCATCCACAACGCTCACGGCCATCCGAATTGCATATACTTAACGCCGTCTCGTCACCCGTGATAAAACACGATAAAACGGTTCGCTGATTCAAAATCTTAACAAATATGAACGATAATAACAAAAATAAATATACCTAGTTCATTTGTTTACCAATTTTTGTCATTAGTCCGTCGTTTCTTTCATCTTTGAAATCTATTGATTAATTCGTTGTGATTTACAACCGTACCTACAAGTATTTCTTTATGGATTTAATAACTGCTAATCTGTTCGATCTGTTTTCCGACAACAGATCACGTGTAGTTTTTCGATAGTATTTATTTATATATTTTAGATTCCTACCTGCATATTTGTTTGTGTAAATATTTAACAAAATACTACGTTTTTTATTATTTCATTTGTCGGAGCTCGGATTATCATATCGATTTTGTCAGAAAAATTCAAATACTCCTAAAAGGTTTGTGTAAACAATACAAATTAAATATAATATTTTATTATAATATTTTAGATTCTGAGTGTAGCAAAGAATGGATTGGTTTTAATGAGATGTTTATTTTATTTATTTTTATTTTTTTTATACTGTGTACAAAAATTCGACCGTAAATCTTGCTCAGATATATACGCGTGGTACCATTTCTGAAAGGGAATTTTGTCCAGATAGTACTTTTGGGATGTGATTTTTTGATTTTCCAGGCAGTTTTTTTCAATATCTGGGAAAACTCTTGGAAAAATCAAAAAATTCCCTTCCAAAAGTACCTTCCCAGTCCGTCATCGGTATTGTTGTAAATTGGAGCAAAATTGCTGAAAGAAAAGTTGTCCGCAGAAAAAAAAAACAAAAACACAACTTTATTGTAAAAATAATATCTTCCTCGTTCCGCTCAGAATCTAAAAACGCACCATAACGAAATCAATAAGTACCCACTCGTTACACGCTCAAAATCCACAATTAATAAACTCAAAGGCTGTAACTGTTATCCTAAGGATACGCACAACGGATATGCTGTAGTTACCGTGGAAATGAATTACTCGGTTCGCTGTATTTCTTTAATGCATTCTCCGGTGATCTGCGGCGTTAACATTATCGGAACCGTACTAATTTACAGTACACAGACGGGCGGGACCGCTAATAAAAATATAATCCGATGATAACGTAACGTTATTGACGGTATACATATTATTATATTACGGTAATATTTCGATCTCTTGCTACGCAACCGGCAAGGAATTGAACGCACGCACATCTGGACGGCACGCACTCCGCAGTGCATTATTACCTGTACGTTTTGACGATTTATCGAAACGCACGATCTGTGATATTTGAATGTTTATCGCGGGTGTACCGTTCGTATCGTTTTCCGTAACCTGATAATTATAGATTCTGAGTTATAGAGAACCCCCGTGTACGCAAACCGATCGATTTCGTCATTTCGATCGGCCGTTTTCGAACGCGCGTTAACCGATCGACGAAAAACGCGATTGCCGTTTAGGCCCGTACGTAATGTTATTATAGTGTTCGACGCCTATATCGTTAACGGCCTATAGGTTTTTTTTTTTTTTTCGTTATCCCATGCGTACCCGTAGGATCGTGTTGCGTGCTCGTAATATCCACAATAATACCACTACTAATAATAATTGCGTATCGAACCGTTTCACAACCGCGAATATTATTATGTAGCGCGCGCCGGCAGCCGTCCGCGGCGTCTCGCGTTTTGTTTTTTTCCTTTAAAAAACGATAAATAATTTTATTATCGGGCTGAACGGTCGGCAGACGGACCGCGGGCAATATCGGACGCGCTCGACAATATTGTTATTTATTTTTAATACATAACGGTTACTGGGCCTCACTGAGAAGAACTCACAAATAAGAACCTCACAACTCGTGTGGAGGCCCGGGTTATCTTTTATCAATCGATACGAAAATTCTTACAACATAACATCATGACATAAATAATACTACAAGAGACATATTATTATATGTCTCTTGTATTATATGCATGCTTTTGATATAGCGAACTGTTGTATCAAATATAAAAAAAAAACTCCGAAATGTTAAACGTACCAAAGAAAAACATAAAAAAAATGTTATGTTTACTTTTAGAGTAATATTGTTTAGAAGGGGGATTCGGTCTATTTTATTATTAAGTAGTTTAAATAAGAAAGTTATATAAAATTGTTTTTTTTTTCAATCTTTTAATGTTATTGAATTTAAATTATTAAGAATAGCATCATATCCAAACTGAGGAGGTCTATATAAGTTGCTTTTAAAACAGATGAAACGAAGCACATTATTTTGAATTTTTTCTATTTGTTCACTATGGCCGATGTTATATATTGAACATATGATTAGAACATATTCCAGTATAGAGCGAACGATTGAAGTGTAAAGACATTTTAATGTAAATGGATCGTTAAAGCTGGAGCGGTTTCACTTAACCATACCAATTCATGAGTTTATTTTTACTGCTAATATCTGGAGATTAAATAAAAGTTTTTAGTCAAATATTACTCCAAGGTCATTAACTTTGGTAGAACGAAATAAATTTTGGTTAAAGAACTTGTTGAAGTCATTGGAAATTAAATTATTTTTCTTAGAAAAAGTGATGCATTGACATTTATTAATATTAAGGGTCATACCATTTGAAACGCACCAATTTCGAAAGCTAGTTAAATCTTGTTGAAGTCGTTTAGTATCTGTTATACTCCTTATACACTTGAACATTCAACTAGCATCATCACCGAAGAGAAGAATATTAGAATGTTTAATTGAAAATATAATATCGTTAATGAATAAATTGAATAATAACGGGTAGAGGTCATGGAAAGGAATTTTATTTCACCGGACATAACTGAAATTAGATGGGAAATTAAATTTTTGTATTTTAAAAATTTTTTTACGAAAAGATTATGATCAATTCTATCGAAAAGCTTTTTCAAAGTTTGTATATATACGACATCGGTTTGTTGATTATTAGAAAAAGAGTTAAAAATGAATTGTTTAATGGATATTAGGTTCATGATTATGGATTTGTTATTTCGGAAACCGTGTAACTGCGGAATAAGTTCATTTTTGAAGAGGGAAGTGAGTTTAGCATTAATGATTTTAGAGAACAATTTCGGGAGGATAAAGATCAAGGATATAGGGCGATAATTAGAAATAAATTATTTATCTCCTTTTTTGAAAATTGGATTGACGAATGTAGATTTCCAAATAGATGGGAAGCAATTATTGTTTAAAGAGGCGTTAAAAAAGACGGGAAGATAGGAGGGGAAAGGACAAATTTACAAACATGCAGAAAAATAGGCGAGAGTCCGTCAGGGCCAATTGCAGTTTTCATTTTTAAGTTTTGTAATTTTAGGTGCAGTGTGTTCATATTGGAGCCAATGAGAAACGTATAATTTTTGAATAACGGTAACGGCATGTCGGCCAAATCGCATGGCATTATATTACAGATCTGGGTCCCTATCGCCGTTGTCGTTGTATTAGCCGCCGCGCAATCGGCCGCATGATCGACCGTAAGTACGATAGCGATCCGTACTCGCGATAAAACCGGCCGCCGCGCCGCGATTTAATTTTGAAACCCCCGAAACGCGCTGCGGTGTCGTGTTCTACGGGACCTGCAGTACGCCTCCTCGCCCGCCTGTACTCACGATATTAATTATTTCGATTTTTCGACATTATATACTATGTTATATTATACGGTTATCGGCGAACAGAATAACAGAGTAATGATATACGGATCCAAGGACGTAGGCCCGATTACAATCTATCGATGGGGTCGATAAGAGACCCGATCTAGTAATCTGTCCGGCGTATATTATGTACAATAATATTATAACGGCCCGCGCGCGCTGTAAAAGCCGCAGTTATTTTATAGGCACGATACGAAAACAGATACGAATATCTTGCGCAATGTTGTTATTAGGTCTCATCGGAATCGCAATAAAACGTGCTCGCCAAATGTTTACGGCCGAAAATCGAGAAAAGAAAACCGTGGCACAGATTTAAAATAATTTAACTCGAGTTGGCTATATAATGCAGGGGAATGCAGCTGACTGACGTTGATCCCTCTAACGATTGCGTTATTTCAGTGTACATTTGTTTTTATGCGAAGGAAAAAACAGGATATTGTATACAGTGGCGGATCCAGTGTTGAATTTTGGGGGGGCGCCCCAAAAAAAAAAATTAATACTTAGCAGAAAAAAAAAAAACATTAGCCACTGTTGTAGTTGGGAAGTTGAGAAGGTAGGACACGTAAGATTATTTTTAATTTATACATCTGTAAACACCGATGAACCATTCCTAGCTTATTTTACGATTCGAAATTTCTGGTAGAAAATTTTTTCAGACGGAAAAATTAAGAACTAAATATACAACATAGTACAATCAATACATTCAAACGCTCCACTCCGGTTTTCTTCCATGCAAATTTAGTATTACGTATGCGTTAACGACTATTTGTGGAAGTGAAAACTGTTCTATAGTCTAAGTCTAGGGGAGCAAGGGCCCTTTGATTGTATATATGTTTAGATTTTTAATTCATTTTTTTTTTTTTTTTTATTAAAATCTAAACTGTTCTGCAGTAATACGAAAAAAATATTATAATATTAATTCGTTTTCCTTTGGAATAATATAATATCATAATTCACACACGGAGAAAAAAAATAAAAACGCATCGATAAACTGTTAATCACATTCACGCGTTTTTGGCGTCAAAATAAATTGCCTACATGCGGTTCACGTTACCCGGGCACAAGACCGCATTGCCCGTTACACATACGAGAAATTAAGAAATAATAATATTAGGTAAGTATTGTAATATTATCGGACCTATACGGTTGCAACGAAGATTTCGAGGCGGTACTCTATTTTTTCGTGTTTTCGGTCGAGATAATATTATTATTCTCTCGTACCTATACAAGCGCGTGTACACGGTGTTATTATGCCCAGTTAAACGCGGAAACTCTCCATCTTTTTTTTTCCCCATGATTGCGGTCTATAAATCTAATGGTTTTCTCGTTGCCGAAAACAGTTGTATATCGTATACAGGTTGTAAACCACTATAAAAAAAAAAAAAATTATAATTTTCGTATACGATACACACATTATTAAATAATATGCCTATGTCCGTATAACTCTCTTCGGGGCGTATTTATTCATCGGCGGTGATTTTCGTACGTACTCGTGTAATAAACTCCGTAATATCGGTTTCTGCGTGTACGTTTTTCTCGCTTTGCCAGTATCTACTTAAAAAAACACGACGGTATTAACGATAAAAATGTACCGTATTATTACATTCGTTTCTCCGCCGTGTTAGATAATTTTTCACCGGCCGGTTACGACGTACGGCAACGGCCGCGGTCCCGGGCTGCCTGGTCCGCGATCGTAATTCATAACATCAGTGCCGCGTACAACATTTGTGACACTGTTATCAACAGTATTGCTGTACAAGTTTACCGGCATTGTGTAGAATATTGTTTTAAAACAAGTACAGCGGTATATTACGATTGTAATTCCACGGTAAATCACTCCTTCAAATAGAACAGTTGTCAGTAACGCTAATCACAATAACCACAATAAAATCCTAAACAGGCAAATACTTAACGGTCATTTTAGTCAAATCCATTTATTAGTAAAAAAAAAAAAAATAATGATAGTTGTATAAACTTTGCAGAAAAAAAAAATACAAAAATCTATATTTTTAGGAGACAACTCTGCCGACGTCCCTGCGGTGTCACCTGAGTAACGCTAATAGGCTGATGTTGAATGGTAAGTGTTATGTGGCCGCAATTCGTACGTGTCTCTCATAAACCCGGGCCACGACTCGTGCTTGATTTAGGAATCGGACCACAATTCACCGACACCGAAAATACCATGATGACAACGTGTTATCTCTATTACCGCGAAATCATTTTCGACTGCACAAACGACCGTTGCCCTTCCCTCTAAATGGGATTAACGGAATAGTACAGTTTTTAAGGTGGTCGTTAAAATTTTAAAAAAAAATTGTTCATATTTCAATTTAAAAAACCGGTACCGGACCTCTAAATTGTTGACTTGCCTGAATAAAAAAAACAACAACAAATCAACGTTAAAATTAGTCAATATTAATTGTAATACAAATAGGTATTATAAGACATGCCTATAGATGGCGTGTTCCCGAACGTTTTGTTTATTCGGATTTCATCCGATGCGGTACTTTCACATTCAAATATATGTATTTCGGACGAAAACGCACGGAAAATTATAAAACGCCGTTTTGGCTTATCGTATACTTTTACCTACACTTACCTATAGAAATTCTATAGTTATTATTAGTTTCGTGTCCGGAACCTATATTAGTATATAACGGAATCTAAAAACTTTAGATTTTTGTCAATCATATTTATCGTGGTACTTACTTAGGTTCCAAAAAAATTGACAAGCAAATTCACAATATGAAACTTTATAACCGTAACGCATAATATAGGCGAAGACTAATAACATTTTTTTTTTTTTTTTTAGTTGTATAATTTAATAACTGTAGATTTTTAACTAAAGCTAAATTGCCAAACCTTTTAAAAAACAGGAATCAACCAAAAAAAAAAATTTAATTTTTTGTTCATATTAAAATATAAAAATATCAAGTGTGAGAACCGCCCTTTAGGGGTATAGATGCAACAAGGGGGGCTTGAGGAAGCTAAGTCTCTCCAGTATTCCGAATAGTACCCCCAGTCACGACGAATATAGTTTTTTATAAATATTTTATGATCATTTTTTGTATTTGTTTTTATGACTACAATAACGTAATACAATATTATGTTTTCAAATTCAAGCGAATAAATTTTTTTGAAGCTATAGCCCTCCCCCCCCCCAGAATTTGTACCTTATAGTTGCGCCTTTCTATTAGGAGTTAAATTTCGATGGAAAAAATATACTGTGGTTTTTCTTGTTGTCGCGTGCGGAAAGTATCATCGATATCGGAATAACAATAACTATAGAATTACTATTTTATCTGTACTATTTGTACAGCGAACAGACGTACTTTCAATTTAATATTATATTATAACTGTAATAGTTGAGAGTAAAGCGGGGCAAACAATTTAAATAGCCTGCGTCACTCGGGAATAGCGTAATATTCAATTCAATCGCTTTGTTCGAATATAGCTATGTCTGCACACCTGTCCCCCCCCCATAAGGTCTATTGATTTAAGCGAAAGAATTTTCACAATCGGATCAATAGTTTTCAACAGTATTACACAAATATTGAATCGTAGAAATTATATTCTAGGCCGCGTGTAGTCTAAAAATCGAGTCCTAAAACTACAGCCCTAAATGCTAAACACCGCCCGGACATTATATGTCCGCGCGATTATTTTGTCAGCTCAGGTTTTCGTTTCTGTAGTGAATTATTCGTTCGGGCCGGCCACCAGACTTCGGCCCGAAATGAAACGGCCCTACGGTTGATGTTCGGACCGAGGCTCGACCTTAACATGGGGCATTGCCAGGGTCTCGCTCCAGAAGGCTGCCGGGGATGCTTCGGGAAACGGGAAGAACGCTGGACCGCGGGCGGAACGTGGACTCCTCCGCGATACGAGTAATTCGAGGACACGGGTACACGTCGAGTTACGCGCGAATTTAAAACGTATCGGTGAATATTCTCGTTGTTCAACCGCCCGCGCGCCGCGCGTTTGCAAGTACATTGTTTTTGTCCGTAAAAACCGTGACAACGTCCCGCTTTTCCTCGAGCCGCCGGGGCGCGGGCGGCGTTACAGACGAATCCGTTTTTTTTTTTTTTTTTTGTTTTTTTTTTTCATCGGAAATGTTATTATTATCGGTTTTTACCGCCCGCGCGCAGTCATCCGTGTACCGCCCGACCGACCGTACGGTTTTCGATTTCGCGCGCGCATTATCACCGTGTGCCCCGGTACGCCCGCGGTCCGTTGTTGTCGGGATAAGAAAAACGCCGGACGCGATGCGCGCCGATCATCGTAAATACGGGACCGCGCGCGTACCGTTGCGTTATCGCGTTTGTAAACTCGCTGTGCCGGACGTCCGAACGGAACTGGTCGACGGACGGTATAGAGGAAATCGCGGACCAGTTACACAGTCGCTGTGGTTGCGAAATCCGACGGCGGTAATAACATCTCTGACGCGGAGAAATTGAAATAAACGACTGCGCGACGACACATAATAATATATTATATCAGTGCGCGTTTATACCCGTTTTTTTTTTTTTTTTTTTTTTTTTTATCTAATTACACGTCCGAGCCCCGTCCGATGTTCGACAGACGTCGCGCGTCGACGTTTCGCGCGCGGTTCGCCCGGCGTAATATCCGAATCCGACACGTTCTGAAACTGGCACGCGCCTGTATGGGGGGGGGGCTGAAACACGTCGGATTTCGGCAGACCGGCGTCGCGTTGATAGGTATTCGTGAAAGAAAAAAAAAACACATAAACATGCGAAGGGGGGGCGCCGTTGTTCTTTTATACGCCACATTTGTGATATTGTTTGAAAAAAGGTTCGCGCCGAAAATCATCAACACAAATTAAACAATATAACGAAGCAGTTCGAACACGATTTTACTAAACACGATTTAAAATAAAATCCAAATTTACGTTGGTTGGGTAAAGTGATCGATCGTTTCTTTGGCCGGCTGCTCGTTATCAGCTCTCGCTCGAGGTAAAAATACCCGGGGTACCGATCTTGGGCGGTGGCTTTCTCGTACACCTTGCCGCGGTAGCGTGATTTTTTTTGTTCAGCCATTAGAATACGTTCCGATGCCGGTGGCGGATTTATTTTTACATGCTGGTACAAGCAATCTTTAATTGTGCGGGCAGGAACATAAGTTTTACATACAACCATGAAATATGAAACTGACCTGGACGGTGGTTATGATACTCGTATACGATTGACGACGAGCAAATTATTAACAATTCAAATTGGGATTCAAAAAAAAAAAAAACATTTGTGATGAAATCGCAAATTTTTGTTATCTCTATAATTAATATGAACGTTATACAACTTGGTACACGCATTTGTAATTCAAGGGACACGCTTTGATTTTCGGGAGAAAAGACGCTATATAATTTTTGTTGAGATTTCCGGTTTTCATCTGGATTAGGGTTAGGGACTTCACAGCATGTTCATATTGTTTTTGAAAGATTACAAAAATAGCCGAGTCAAACATAAATACTCTTTGTCGTGTAAGGTATCGAAACCCTAAATTGTATTTTACATACATTCGTATAATTTACAGTTTTCGCTTTTTAGACCATACTGCGGTATGTAGTTTTTAAATGCATAAAATGGCATATTATCACTCATATCTTATCTTATCGTATGCCACGTGTATAATACACTTTTATAGTTACAATGAAGTGAATAATTAGTAATAAATTTAGTTAATTCGGTTAACGGACAAACATTGAATCTGATCAATAACTCTCAAATTAATCATCTAAAACCACCAAGTTTTTACGAAAATAGCATTGATAATAATAGAAAAAAAAAATTAACTAATTATATTCCGAGGTTTTCGTATATAATTTCAAATACAAATGGGAGGTACACTTAACCTCCCCCCCCTTTAAAAAAAACAATTCGTACTACGACTACAATAAAATTAAAATTTAAACATTGTTCAGTTGATCGTATTCGAAACGTTCGATAGATTTAGAACCATTCGAATGGTTTTCATTTTGGCCGTCGGAAAATCTATATTACATATTTAATCTATAAAACACTCGTGGATGCCCAATGTAAGATAATTTTCAGGAAAGGGATAAACTGGAACCGGGTCTTTAAACACGCGCAAAAAAAAAAACTAGCTCCTTTCCGAGAGTGAGTATCCGCGGTCAAGGGTAGAAAACACAAATCGTTCTGTGGGTTTTCTATATTTTCCTGGTTGGGGACGTGTCGCCCAGCCTTATTGTCGCCCACCCCTCCCCCCGCGGTGACCGGCATCCAAACCATCGGGCATAATAGCGCCCGTCGTTACAATTTTTTACCCGTAGACGTTTAAATTCGGTCGTCGTATACGAAACCGTTCGCCAGATTCATGTTCGCGTCTGGTACTACTACATTGTCCATTGTAGAACGATTGTGCGGGACGACAACGTGTTTTTTAAGTACGGACAAAATACACACACAAATATTATAAAACAATCGTAATGTATTTATTGTCAAACAATTCGATACGCGTATAATTACACGAAAACTCGCGTTTTAAATTATAAATAATAATAATAATAATAATACGAGCTAAGGACAATGAAATACGATTTATACGCGCGGTTCGCGGTCACAATAAAATATGTAAAACATTATTACAAAAATAAAAAATTAAAATTAAAAAACTTAAAAGTAAAATATTGCACTTCGTTACGAACAAGACTATCGAAAAATAATTAAAAAAAAAAAAAACAATAATTACTATCTTAACTTATACGTATAAAAAAATACAAAAATAAAATATATTTGGTCGCGGTTAACATTAAAAAATACACCTAATACACGCACGTCTTCTCACGTTCCACTCTACCGGGTACTTGTCCCGTTTATTTGTACGGGTAAATACATTACAAGTGCGCGATTCGCGGACGATACGTTTTTTTTTTTTTTTGATTCGACATTGTAGATTTTTATTTATTTTTTTTTTTTTTTTACAGATTACGACGAGAAATCGAGTAGATCTTTAACGTAATAACGATTTGCGGCCGCTTGAGCGACGGAATAATAGTTTTGTACGCATAATTGATCGCGAAGGAATAACGAGGTTTGAAAAAATTTAGAAAAAAAAAAACGCTTGTCCGAAATAGTCGAAAACCGAAAGAAAGAAACAAAAAATGTTTTTCTCGGAAAATTTACGCGCAAAATTAATTCTAATACGGCAAGCGAGACTTAAAATTACCAATTTTTTCGACCAAAATGAAACGATCGCGCGGACTACGCGTAATAATTGTAATCGGCGTACACCGGTTGCTGCGGTTGTTGTTGTTGTTGCTGCGGTTGTTGTTGTTGTCCGTTTTCGGGTACGTACTTGAGCAAAGTTATAGGCGTGGGCGACGCGGTCTGCGGCCGTTCGGAGGACGTGGCCGCGGCCGCGGTGGTGTTGTCGGCCGGGAACAGCACCGGACCGGCTTTGGCGGAATCGGGCGTCGGCGACGGGGACGGGGACAGCGACAGGACCTCGGCGTCCGCTTCGGGCGTCGCGGCAGACGGGTAGTAATAGTAATCCGGGACTGCTTCGGCTCTGGCGTCCGCGTTGCCGTAATCGGGTTGCGCGGCCTCGGCGTTGTTGTACTCGGGTTGCGCGGCCTCGGCGTTGTTGTACTCGGCCGGGGCGGCGTAGTATTTGGGCGTCACTGAAGCCGCGGCCGCGTCCGGACCGCCCGTCGCGCCGTTCGAGTACGCCATGAAATTGACGGCGACCGCGGTGTCCGTCAGCGACGGCTTGCTGTAAAGGCCGCGGTACAACGGCGGCGGGTACTTGGACGGCGGCTCGTTATTGTACACGGTTTCGGGCGCCGACGACGGAGACGCCGAGACGAAACGGTGCTGTTGATGTTTGTACTTGGGCAACGACTGTTGTTTGTACGCGGACAGCAACGGCTGTTGTTTGTACGCGGACAACAACGGCTGTTGTTTGTACGTCAACGGCGACGGTTGCTCGCGATGGTAGGCGGGCGCGGCCGCCGGGTGCACGTTGTGGCCGCTCTTCGACACGACCGCGTTGAACCCGTTGTGGGCGTCCGCCGTGTAGTCCACCGTCCGTATGGAACCGTCCGGCTCCATCAGACTGTACGAACCTTTGACCACGTCGCCCTCCCGGTGCTCCCATTGGCTCTTCAGGTCGCCCGTGTGCAAGTCCTTGACGCCGTAATTGAAATGATAGTTGGGTTCACTCTGCGGAGAATGAAACAAAACGAAAATTTCAATAAAAAAAAAAAAAAAAACCCCCGTGAAAACGCGGTTGGTGAAGTAACAACAACGTGCCCCGAGGCAGTCGGGCGTTTACACCGCAGCACGGACCGTTTATAAGCGCGGGAACGCTTCCGGCGCGGGTACGCTGTTATTATTGTTTATTGTTCGAAGTCCGAATCGTAAAAAAACCGAGTGCCAATAACGTAACATTACAGCTGCACATTTACAATAAACGCCCCCGCACGCGTTTCGTGTTTTACTTAAACGTCGCGTAATTGCGCGTGTACGCCGGGCGCGTCTCCGGGACGGTTGTGAAACGCGGTAGTCGCGCCGCGGACCGCGAAGGACGAAACGATTTATTCGGCGGCGGAGAGGCGTGTGCGTCGAGCGCGGTTTCGAGGCACCGCGTGTACGCGTATTCGGAGGCGCGCGGTCATTTTATTGGCGTGCGGTTATCGGATCAGAAACGAGAAACCGAAGTGCGATTTGGAAACGTTAATTTTCGCTTCGCCGTACACGATGAAAACAATTCGGAATTTTCGCGGTACTTGAACCGTGGAACCGCTTCGGGAACGGGGCCGGATCGCGGCGTCTAGAAGCCCTGGGGGGGGGGGAGGCGGACTTTTGGCGTCGGAAATTATTGCGAAAACGGCATTGGGGAGAGAGGGTCGAACGTGATTTTTACGAAAACTCACTCCGCAGTGCGAACAGTTTCCGTCGGAACACGTGAAACAACCGCGTGCCGTAACCGAGAGGCCCTCGGGGGTCCTGCGTCCCGGCCCTTACAAAACCGGCGGCTGCCCACTTCTTGACCGAAGAGCGAGAACAACGATATTCATCGCGCGGGCGTGACCGTTGGGAGTGCCGCGCGGAATCCAAGGCGTCGGCGGCGGAATTACAAAAAAAAAAAAAAAACCCAACAAAAACAATGGGGCGCGACCGCCGTCGCCGTACGCGATTGTGACTGTTGCGGTGTACTGCCCGCGACTTACACTGGTGCCCGGGCCGGGCAATAATTTTACTATTGTAATAATAATTGTAGTATTATTATTATTGTTGTTTGCGCACTTACGTAATAATCGATCGGATCGTGAACGGAATGACCCGCGCGCACGGCGGCGGCCACCAACAGCAGCGATAACGCGGCCGACAGCTGCAGACACGGTACGATGGCCAACGGTCTCATGATTACGGGCGACGGCGGCGGCGGCGAAGACGGTCTGCGGAATAGAAAAAAAAAAAATAAACACGTTTATAATATACGGCCGTATGATATATCGCCGTCGGTGTGTTATTTGAAAAAAAAAAAAATAATAAAAAAAAAACTCATTAAAAACAACGTTATTAGTCATTTACGGTCTGTTTGCGTTCGCGGACCGGCCGGAGACGCGCGGTGTACCGCGCGAATGCGTTTACGGAACGCGTACCGCCGCACATTATTGTCGTTTTGTTGTTGTTGTCGACGGTCGCGCGATGGCGCGACGGGCAACGGAGACTTGTCGTATCGCGGGGCGCACACGCGCAACGACAAAGACGCGATTCGGGCCGTCCGGGTTTCACGGCGCGGCCGAATTTTCCGCGGGGCCGACGCGCGCGCGACGCGAACCGCGCGTTCTTTTCGGAGCGCGGAAAAACAGCGACCGCGTGTATTGAAAACGATAACTATGGGGTTTTCGCGAAATACCGCCGCACCCTCCCCCCCTCTCCAAAATCGAAAAACCCCTCTCCACCACCCCCGAACACGCCGTGTCTTTCGTCGGGACGGTTTTTCTCGCTCGTCATTTCCGTTCTCCGCTACTCGTTCGCGTCGCGCATAAATGTACTCGACGTTATCACAATGGCCGCCCCGAACAGAAATCCTTTTCGGCCCGTGCTACTCGTCGACATGCAGCGGAAACCCGCCGGCCGATACGTTAATGAAAATATGAAAATTCGAGCTGAATTAACGAAAAAAAAAAAAAATAATAAAGCAATTGTAACTTTACGAGGAAGAAGTTAAAACGCAAATGAATACGCGTTAAGACGCCTTTGTACAGTTTCTCTGTCTGCGGTTAACGAAACGTACAAAAGCACTGGCAACTCGGTCGATTTTAGGGCGCCCAAAGGACTTGTATACATTTCGCAAATAAGAGTATTTCACCTGTAGGAGGTATGAACGAGATGTATGTAACGAATCGTTTTTTTAATATTTTTTTTTTTTTTTTTACATCGAGATACGTTTAATTTTTAATCTAACAATACAGTGTCTTATTAAAAGAGTGGGAATTATTTTTTAGTAAAATCACCATTGTATTCGCGCTTTTTTTTTTTTTTTTAAATTACATGCCTGTAATTAATGCGTGAATTAACGAAAAAAAAAATAACCGTACAAGTATTCACGTTTAATATGGTGTACAATGGAAACTCGTATACATCCGTCAGTAACGGGTACAATTAACATTAAAGACATAATTGACCGACTGCGGCCGGATAAGTGTCGTCGTAGTGCATTATAATCGGCAATTTCATCGGCATTGTACCGGATTATGAATTTCGAAAACGTTATTTAGAAATTGTTTTAAGCTCAGCCCGCCCCGTGGAATTGAACCCCGCGGGCGCACCGTCACCGGACTGTGTTTGATACACGCCGGCTTTAATTTCGCCTCTCGTCCGCGTACAGTGGCGACAAGTGGCGATACGGAAACGCGTATCGGACGTGCCGCAAACAAAACCAATGTTACGTGCGCGGCCGTCACATAATTTATGCCAGTCGGTAACAATGTTTGATTTTCGCCAAAACTATCGTAACTGCGGCGTTATGTAAATGCGCGTTTGCGTTTTGACACGTTTTCTTCGTTGACGATAAAAAAATAAATAACGATCTGTTTATAATGACGGTCGGAAACCGTCGGCGACGACGGACGAAATATCGTTTCGTTTTTTTATTTTTTTTTTTTTTTTCATTCTCGGGTGGTCTACAGCCGACGATATTGGACGGTACGGGTACCGTTACAAATCGATGATAGGGGGATGGACGAATATCTACAGAAAACGGCTACCACAGCGTGCGCATTATTATAATGCACGCATAACGGATCGTGCAATATTCTTGTGCGAGTTTTTATTATATCGACTGTTACCGACGTATGTATTACGTGATCTAATTGGACGGAGAAAAAAAAATATTCGTAAACGTCAAAATGCCGAGACACTGTTGACACGTGTCGGTGTGTCACTTTTTCGGTAGGAAAGCTGAAATGAACGGTAATTGAATGCGACATCGTACGGGCAAACCGCCGTTGGGGAAAAACGATTCTGAACGGAGTAGGCGTTACGTTAGTCCGCCGTCGCCGAGTCGACCGTGAAACCGACGAAAATAATATGCAAAACAGAATTGTCAGTTTTTCCCCGTTCGTTTTGGAAAGACCGTGAGAAAATCCGAACGAAATTACCCCCTCGGCGCGCCAGTTATGGGTCGAAAACGCTACCGGAAAGTTTCCAACGCAACACGTTTGGGCCAAGTAACGGGTAGTAAAATGGTCGGAGAATAAAAAACAAAACGTCATCGTGATCGCTCGGAAATAGAAATAAAAAACGGCGCAGAGATGAAGACGCGCGCGTCCGAAATTCGTACGGTGAAAGCTGCGTACGCGTACTTCCCTTATCGGCCGGGGGAGAACGTCACCATCGCGCGCACTTACAAAGTAAGCGACGGTAGGAAGGCGAGGATGCTAAACAAAACAGAAAAAAAAACCGAAACGTCATTTCGAAATCGTAATAATAAATACGACCGCGGACCGGAGCGGATTCCGAGCGTTTTGCTCGGGGCGTGCGATGACTCGCATCAGTGACGGTCGTTAATGTCGATCGTGACTTTGATCAAAACCGACCTACGGCCGTAGAATGTATAAACAAATAATATAATTTCTCGGATTATCTACCATCGGATAACGCGCGGTAATTCGTCGCGTTTTGTATTTATTATTTTCCAGGCCTCTATATTATTTAGCCATCGTAGTACTAGAGCGCGAAAGTTATACACACGCGCGCGCACGCGTACAGATCTTTCGGAAAACGAAAATAATGTAGTTCCGGAAATAAGAAAGCCCTCGACACCGCAAAGGTGTAAACACCATAAATGTCGGAATTCAACAGCTACATCGATTAACGTGATTATACGATTGCGTCTGTTTGGTAAACGATTTCCGAATTTCAAATACGACTGAAATTGTACCGTTTCAATATAACAGTGCCGGCGCTAGGGTAGGCCAGCGAACGGGACATAAGCCCACAGCCCTGCACTCGTTTCGGCTTTTAATCGGTCCACCAAAGGTATTATTAAATCGAAAAGAAAATAACTTCAAATCTCGAAAATTAACACTCGCGTTAAAAAAAAAAAAAATACATGTTTATAATACTTTACATGTTTTACTCGTTCATAACAACCGAAACATAATGAACAATTAGATAAATCGCTGTACCTTTATTGATATGTGCCTACAATAAAATACAATGCTGGCCCACCAAGAATTATTGTTATTTTGTACGGCCATCTGTAGAAAGAAAAAAAAAAGGTCGGTTACCACTGAACTAAAGCACTGTCCAGGGTCCCGTAAAACCTAGCGCCGCCACTGAGTTTTACACCCGCGTTGAATTCGAATTGTAAAATAGATTTTTTATATTGTTTCGTTAGATTTCACAACTATTACCCATAGTTGTTTTAATTATTTTCGTCTTTTTATAATTCTCCTGAACTCGAGACTTGACTAGTTAAGCATACGTACACACATTGGTTTTCGATCTTTACATAAACGTCCGGTTAAGGTTAAGGGTGAGAACTGAATACGAATTTTCGAGTAGGTTATCATTATTAATATTTTTTTTTCTTCGAAAAAACTATCTTTCGTCCTTAACCGCGATATACCTGTATAAAACACGACATAACAAGACGGTAAGTAAAATACAACGGAAACATAATTAGTGTTTAAAGCACTGGATGTACATATTTGTATACATACATATTGTACGTATACGTACAATAAGCATATTTGTAACTGTCGCTATAGCGTTTAAATCGGATGATGGGATGATGGGATGATCGGGAACGTAAACCTGTTGCGCAGATTTAAATATAGTGACACAATGACCGAGTTTCAAGTTGATATTTTAATTCGAATCTTTTTTTTTTTTTTCCAACTAGTTTACAATAGCGTTACAAGAGATTTTGTTGGACGTTTTTGATTTTATACCATCACCATATAGAAAAGAAAAAAAACGAATAATACACATCTACCACGATATTATACACAAACTATAGTTTATACATATGGGTGAAATTATTACACATCTGGTTTACACCGGGTGCACGAGAGCCCGGGCAAGTTTTCAATGCGGGCAAACGGAACGTTTACTGGCCAGGCGCGAAGTAATAATACAATACAAACGCTTCGTGGCGAGATATTTCAATTTCGGATAGTATAATTACGAACGCGCGTCGCAGAAAACGGTGAACATACCCGTAACACGACTGGCGACGAATCGCGTGTCGTTTAGACCCGAAAAAATAAATGGGGGAATTATAAGCGAGAGACGGAGTTGTAGAAAAAAAAAACCGCCGAAAACCCACCCGGGGGCTCCGGGATACCGTAACACCACGCCGCGGTTGCGCACCGCGCGAATCGAGAAAACAAATCCCGGATTCTTACCTGAACAACGCGGAACGCCGCGATTGGAAAACGATACGTACGCAGAGGTATTGTCGCTGTCCGGCCCGGACGGTATTACAGGGTGCCTGCCTCCGTGCGTATTTACTGTGGACCGACGGGAATGCTCGGACGCGTACTGGGCTGGTGTAACGATTGAACGCGAATGAACGCTACGGTCGAGTGTGGGCAATGTGACGACGTCGCGGTGGACACGTGAAACACACTGAACGTCGGACCGGCGGCGCTGGACGTTTTAAAATGCTCTCCGGACTCGAAAATAATTTATACACTTCCGATTTCACTGCGCCCGGGTACGTTTTTATACGCGCGCGTGTGTTACGGCGTTTCTTCCCGCCGTCCCTCTCTCGTTTTTTTTTTTTTTTTTTTTTTTTTTGTTTTTTTCCCTTTTTCTTTTCTCTCTCTGCGCGCGATACGCGGCGGCGGGCATACGATACCGCGTCCGGCCGTCTCTCTCGCTCCGCTCGCCAGCGTGCCGCGCCATCCGCCGCCCGTACAACGCGTACGGGTACCCCCCCGTGTGCTCGCGCGCTCGTATCGTGTAGAAACGACTTTTAGATTTAGATTTTTCGTACGTTTTACGCGTGTACCCGCCTAACGTAACCCCCGCCCCTACCTCGCCCACCGCCCCCTCCCGAATCACGCGAACGCGCGAGCGTAAACTGCACCGCACGCACGCGCGCGCGCCACAAAACTCGCGAATTCCGAGCCGATTGTTTCGACGACTTTAACGCAACGCGATAAACATTATACGTACATAATAACAATAATAATAATATGATACAATGTTAATAATAATTTGTAAGGTACGCGTATGTGTGGCGGCGAACCATAGTTAGTTGGGCAATATTTTTATTCGTAAAAAAAAAAAAAACAATTAATTTAGCCGTAGCAGACGCGTTATCTGCGTGTGTACAGTACATAATAATATACGGACGCGTTTTTCGGATAACTTCGCATGTTCACAAACGCAAAACGATAGTATAACAATTGTTATTATAAATCGGGTATAATTTTTAGTTTTATTTTTTTTCCCGCGTGCGTTTCCCGTCATTACCTAATTGCATTACGTTTATCAAACATGTCCGGAAATATTTGGCATAACCGTGTATCTTCTATGTGCAGAGTGTCCCACGATGATCTACCACTTGAAATAACTTTTGTTCTATTCAATATTTTCGACATATGAATTTTTTTTTTTTTATAATTAATATACCTCTGTGCTATCTATAGTTTATGAGTGAATATTTTTTTTTTCGGGTGGAGGGGGACTTAAAATAAAAAAGAGCTGATACTGGGTATGGGAGCGGCCACTGTTGTAGGTGAAAAGTTGGGAAGATAGGATACATACGAGTATGGCTATTTCATTCATATCTGTAAGCAACCATTGCTTAACGAAAAACGATTCCGAGCGCAGTTCGGTAGTACATAATTTAAAGTGCCGTGATTTTTTTTGCGATTTTCGTTTAAATTTGAATTCAGAAAAAGCTTGTTAAGAAAAAAAAATGGTCGTCCGATGATTTTGGAAATTTTACCACGTCTAGGTAAGTCCAATATAAATATCATTACAAAGTTTCAAGTCTCTACGTGTATTTATAACCGAATTACAGCAAAAACTCCCAAAAATTAAAATTCCTTAAAAGCTCAAAAGTGGCTCAAACATTTTGGCGATAATACCATAAGAAATTAAATCAAAAAGGTAACAAAATATGTGTCTTGTGATTTTGTATGGTAGAAAACGTCGTATTTTTATAAAATAATGAAATCGTGAAATTGTACGTTTTCCTAGTTTTTTCTTACTAATGTGCTTTTATTAAAAAAATGACCTTTTTAAAGTACCATCTAGACAACTTGAGTTTTCAGAAAAGTTGCTACACGTAAAAATCGGAGCAAGTTTACTAGAAAAAAACGTACCCACAGACTAGAAGAAAAAAAAGAAACATCTTAGTAAAACCTATAGCTCACTCATTACGCTCGGAATCTAAAATTTAAAATTTCGCTATAATTTTTTGAAAAAAATTCAAAATAGCCAATTTTTAAAATGGATTTTTAGAAAATTGTTGATGTTTGAAACTTTTGTTAAAGTATGGTCTTTTATTTTCTACGATTTTTTAAATTCTTTTCAACCATAACAATATTGTTATATGTGTTTATCAACATAAATGACCATTATTAATTTACTTTTTCAAAAAAAAATGTCTATCCTTTATTATCATAATGGTGAAAAGATATTATCTAATGGATAAGAAGATTTTTTTTAAAAAAATTATAGTAAAATTTTAAGTCCGCCTCCCCCTAAAAAAAAAATGTTCATATTTAAACTATAACGTAGAGAAGCATACTACAATTATTTAAAAAAAAAAACATGAATCAAAAATATTGAATAGGGCAAGTTATTTCAAGTGGCAGATCGTCGTGGGACACCCTGTACATATAGGGCGATTCTTTAAGAACTTGTTATTTTGCAAAATTTTGACTTTTTCCCAAAAAAAAAAACAAAAATATTTTGACATTTCAGAAAACAACCAGATCTAAAATATTACATCGCCGTTATTTTTTGTCGATCTTATTTTCGGAGGTGATTCGACGCGGCGCACAGCGTTTGAATAGTACTTCATTACACTCCCCCTACCTAAATTTAAAAGTGGAATATCTCGTGTAAGGTCGATGGAAATCAAAAGTTTTAAACACCGACATTTATTTAAACTAATACTCTGTATACGAAACTTTTGATATAAGTTTACCGATTGCCGTTTGATAATCAAAAGTCAATAGTATCGTTTCATCCCCAAAAAAAAGGGTGACAAAATATAATAGAAATGCAAGATTTTAGATAAGCTAGTTTCTTAAATTTTAAAACTATTTTTGTTTGAAAAAGGTCTATACTAGGCGAAATATTGAATGTTCAACGATAAACAAATTACCCTGTACATAAAAAGGAATTTTTTTGTAATGGGTAATATCTCCGAAACTGCTGAACCGATTCACGCATGGTTTTTCGAAAAATCGTCAGAATTGTCCGAAGAAGGTTTAAAGCTAGTGGAATCTTCGATCTGACCAGTATAGAAATTGTATATATACCTAACCTGCAGTAGTTGAATATTTGAGCAGTCTGGGTTGCAGGATACGAAATAATCATAGGTATAATAAATCATAGGATATAATTATAGGTATTTTTTGTATTGCTTAGCAACCGCATAAACCGAATGATACGGTTTGAAAAGAAAATTAAAGAAAATGCATTTTTAAAAATTCACGGACAACGGTTAACTGCAATGATAGTGGCAGGAATTGAAATAGAGAATCCAGAGGGAAAACGTTTTTATTACACATTCGTTAATAATATCACTGTAACCGCGAGTTGACTCGATGTTTTAAAATGTATCATCTTTATGACTAACGTATAAGGGCCTAGAGGGCATTTGATTATTATTTGTTATGCGCGGTCGTAAAAAAAAAAGGACAACTATAAAGGATAGAAATTCGGAAATTTGGTCAGACTTCGATCCAGCCCACTGTCCCATATATAAAAACAGCCCACATCGATTTTTCTGCTAATGACCTTTTTCTTTTTTTTTTCTCTTTTATTTATCAATCTATGCTCAAACACGCACTTATTTTATGTTTTTATTATTATTAAAAACAAACAATAATGCGAGTAGAATCTGTCTCGTTGTTTCCTAAATTATAGTCCATGGGATTTTTTTTTAGGCGCCAGATAACAAGGAACAAGGACCAAAAACAGAGATTCGCTATCATCTAGAACAGTAGATCACTAGGCCAATCCGGCCCTACTTATGTTGTAAAATATTATATTGTATTTTTGTTTTTAAAAAATTAATATATTTTGTATGCTTTTTGGGGGCGTTTGTTTTAACCTATCAAAATGACAATTTTTTTTTAAAAAAAAAAATAATGAAATCACAAACGAAATATTATAGAGACTGTTTTTAGAGAATATTTTAGGTTTTTTGAGTGCTTGTATATTTAATGTGTATTTTTTAGAGTTACGTGTCCTTTCCCATTTAACTGTCCTATAGCAGATTAAGATTGAACTTACGATTTAATGAAAATTTAAAGAATAACAAATTTTGGATTTGAATTACCTATACATAATATCCTAAAATTGTCTGTAAATATTACTATCTTAAAAACAAAACAAATCAAGGAAGCGTTCGAATAACTTGAACGATAAGATAACAAAATACGTAACGAATATGTAATAATTTTACGAAATTTACGATTTTACATAGCAAAAAAAGTATTATTTTGATTTTATTGCCGGATTATACACATAAAATTATTATTATGTAGCCGTACAACTGCGGACGAATGTGCTAGTTTCGATTTTTTTTTTTTGTAATCGTTCATGCGAATCGAGATATGATAAGAATAAAAACACTTTTTCGCGTATACCTAATAAAAAATGATGTTTAACACGAGATATTGTATAGAGGTACATAGTATTATAGGTATATATAATTAGTCGGCATCGTACCCGGAGGAAACTCGGTCCAGTGTACAATATTAAAGTAGGTGCCTTTATAGGTTATGTATTCGTTCGCAAACAAATTTCGGATTAAAACGCACGATAATAGAGTGCCGGCGTATGTAACGCGATTCGCGGGACATGGAAGTGAGAAAAAAGTAAAAAAAAAAAAAATATATATTATGTTCTTATGTAAACTAATTATTATTACCGAGCGCAATTATTATTCACGCCTATAATATAATACGCCCGTTTTAAAACTTCCTCATGATTTACCCGCGATTATCATAATATTATATTATTATGCACATATAAAGGTACGGGTCGGTTGCAGGAAAAACGCTTATCGAGTCCTTATAGGTACTTATTTGGTCGGTCACGAGACCATTGCGCGAGACACACACGCAAAACGTCGACAAAAACGCCTCCGTAATAAAATGCATCACCGGCTCTATTAATTGTACACGATGGCGTATTTACAGGGAGGAGGGGGGCAAAAGGGCGACAAATACCCCCCCTCCGACTTCTCCTTCAACATAGTATTTTCTTTTTTTTGTCGTTTGCACGAATAATAATTATTTTAATCGGCTTTTTGACATTAATTTAGTGCAAAAGATAGGTACGTTTTTTCCCATATCAATGATACAGACGACAATTGATAGGTAATCGCTATTTGTACTTTCATTGGCTATAAATTATGTTTCGCATTGTGCATATTATATTTTTTGCACAAAAATTCTAACCATTTATTATGAAAACCTATGGGAAAACAAAAAAAATCTCCTTAAAGTACCACTCCACAAAAATTTCCTTTCAGAAAAGTGCTACACTTGAAAATCTGAGCGAAAAATCGTTCTCCTTAAATGAGTATCCGGCGATACGTGAATGGAAGTCTTATGGTTTTACTAGGTGAAATGTAATTTTCAAATTTTACTAAATTGAAAAAAATGTATAAAACCGTTTAAAAACCCCTAGAGTCTGAAAGAAAATTTACAAATCAATTGATTTGCTCGAAATCTTCGTACATACCAATATAAATAGGTTAGATTAACCTTTTATTAGGCTAACTGCTGTAAATAATCACCCTGTATATAAGTTACGATTTACGAATCATTTTAGTTAATTAATTAAGGACGTAATCATTTTTTTTTCTAATTTGAATATAACGGTGCAGAATATATAACATCGTTTCGGAAAATGTTTTACTCGCATTTTTTTTTTTCACACGCGCCTCGACATAATATGTGTAGGTATAATAATATTGTGTCTACTTAAGTGAAAGTCCGAATTAAAAATGATAATATTTTACGTTTTTGTCTTATTCAAGTTAAAACAATATAAAATCTTGATGATACAAAACGCAGGTAAAGCGGTAAAAGTACGTACACATCGTGTCGTTTGTAAGATTTTTTTGTTTTATAGGTAGGTAATTAATACTAGGTACATAATTCTTGACCGAGAAAACTTATAGGTACTTACCTACCAACTATGCTTGGGTATCCGGTGTGTTATTATAGTATAGATAATATTATTATGTTAAATACTGAACTGAAATCGCATTTGTATTTTTCTAGCGATTTCAGTATGCCTAAAGGTCGTGTGTACGACAATCGTAATTGTCGTAAATTAGAGCCGACTAGTTTAACGCGAAAAAAAAATAACATTCAACGACCGTAGAATATCTCGCACGTACGTATTTCAACCGGTTATATCAAACAGACGATTTGATGTTTTTTTTTTTTTTTTTTTTTTATCTATTCGGAAACATGTTTATTGTACTTAACACTGTATGTTAAGTGTGCGCTGTTATCGCGATGTTGCGTGGGCACTGTATGATAATTTAAATTTTTAAATAACCTTTGATTTTATTGATTTTTTTATTAAGTTTTCATTTAACTCCGATATTTCGCTTACGTTAATATTCGACTAGATACCAACGATGATTATATTAATTTCGAATTATATCACATCAAGTTAATTTTAATTCGGTCATTATGTTGCATTAAATGTACACATTTTAATTGATCTAAGCGCTATCAGAATAATAGGTATCATTGTATGAATAATGTTTTTTTTTTTTTTTTTTTTTACTCAATAAAACGATTATGTGTATACAATTCCGAGTTTAATATATAGATANGCCTAAAGGTCGTGTGTACGACAATCGTAATTGTCGTAAATTAGAGCCGACTAGTTTAACGCGAAAAAAAAATAACATTCAACGACCGTAGAATATCTCGCACGTACGTATTTCAACCGGTTATATCAAACAGACGATTTGATGTTTTTTTTTTTTTTTTTTTCTAGCAGACCCGTTCACGAAATTTAATTATTTATTATTTATTTTTCAAACAATATCGCAGCAGTGTACGAATGAAAAATCAGACTACTGTACGTACGCGGATGATAATAATTATATATATATATATATATACGCAATATCATTATACCGACTACGACACATTCGAACGGTAGGTATAACTACTGCCTGTGCCATAGATATTTATTATTATATGTTTGAACGAATGATCCAAATTGGAATCGCGCTGTAACTTTCTTCGGCCTTCGCATATTAAACAATATTATATTACGGTAATAATACGTTTGTTTTTTTTTTTTTTTTTTTTTTTACTCAATAAAACGATTATGTGTATACAATTCCGAGTTTAATATATAGATACGTATAATTTGATATCCACGAGTTTACCGTCGACTGTCCTTGTTCTCATAAAATTACGGACTCTAATAGGTTTAAACGTTTTCGCTATGACAATAACAATGTTCCAAAAACCAAACAAAAATATTACTTAAGTTAATAACTTTATAAAAAAAAATAACCAAATTACCTTTTAACCTAACATAAACTTTTTTTTTGAGGGTGGGGAGATGGATGTTTTACCTCCTCGTGGTCTCCCTGTGAGTCATGTGCCATATTTTAGTGAATGTCTTAAAGCTATCTAGCTGCAATGCAGTTCATTATGTACATGTATATGGTCACGAAACTGGTCATCAAAGCGATGGTCAATCGGCTTCGGACCAACTGGCCTTCTCTGCAAAAACAGCCCTTCTAAGAGCTACAAGCTCAATTTGGTCGTTCATAACAACTTTGTTAAACGATTATCTCCTAGTTATCACAAAAATAACCTAATAAGTAATAAAACAATTTCGTTTGTTAACACACGTTCGAGTTACTATCATCCGTTAGCTTATCCAGCCTTAACTCGTTGTATTTTATTGATCCTATATCGGTTCAGTAAACATTATTCCAATATAAAGCATAATAGTAGGTACCTGTCCAGAAACAATAATATTGGCCCAAAGGACATTTCTTTAACTGTGTACAATCCGTATGTCGTGTCTACAGCTATTCGCTATAATTTAAACGTGCGAGAAAACCTGTTGATATTGCACTGTTTCTCGTAAAATCGCGCAGCTGCGAACGTGTTAAAATTTCCCAAAATATTACTCTCGCCACTGACGGAAATGCGTTCCGAAGCGCCGGTAGCGAATATTTCTACATTGACAAAATCTTTTACACTCGTACATTTTAATTTTGTGCCAACACAATAGCGATATATACAATCGACGCATAAACTTTATGCAATGATATTTCATGTAGGTATAATTGAAATCGGATCATTTGAAAATACAATTTATAGATTTATATTTATAATATGTAAATATATATGAATCCTGCCAATATAAAGCCGATGTAGATATGAGATGTCCTGCAATTTCTTTATCGATAATTATTTTCTACAATTATCACTGTCTGAATACTATATTATTTTTTTTCCCCGTAGATATATTTGGATTTTGAAGAAATCTACAGGTCCCGATTCAAGCCTCCCGCCACAACCGCTGCCGCACACCTGTCGCTCGTAATTCATTTACCTATCGTCTATTCATATATTTCCATCACAATTCGGTAATGATAATTATAATATACAACCGTGAAAAAAAAACAAAAAAATATTACATGATGGTCCGAATCGTTCACAGTCGGTATATTTAATGCATAATATTGTCCGTAAATAGGTCCCTAGAATAATAACATTCGAGCATACCGAACAATTCCAGCGCAACTACGTAATTTAAACCCGAACGGTTGTATAGTATACTGTATAGTAGATTATATTATTATTTATGTAATTCAATTCGCTTTCGTCATCCGAGTAGAACGAAACGATGGAATGTGTCCAAATATTATTATAGATACGCGTACGGGACGTCACGTGTATATAATAATACCGAATAATACGAGATGGCCACGAGTTGATATCTCCATGCAATAAACGAATAATAATATTAGGTATCATTATTTTTTAGTCAGTGCCGTATGCAAGATTTATCAATGAAGAAGGGGGGCGGGCTAAATATATAGTATAAATGGAAATTATAACATAATTTATATATATATATATATCTTTATCCTAAGGAAGAAGGGCTTGTCAATTTTTTTTTTTTTTTTAATCTAATATGTAATTTGTTTCCTTTTATTTGTCGTACTAGGTTGAGAAGTGCTAAAAAATGAGAGTACCTATAATGTACGGTGTATAGTTTATTTACAATAAGTGTATCTATTTTCAAAACTCAATTTGGTTGTGTTAAAAATTATACGAAATTGATTAAAACCCTTCTTTCCTGGGACCATTGATCCAGTGCTCGAATTGTGGAGGAGGGCAGGGGACTTCGTACCTCAACTTAATTTTCAGAAATTGTAGTGCACCTCTGCTATTTTTTTTAAGTGGTATTTTTTGCATTTTTATTAAAATTTGAACTTTAATCGCGTAAAAAATCTTCATTTGACACTATAGTTCATGAGAAATCTTGTGTTAAATTTTCCAGTTTTTGTTGGGCCCTAACGATTTTAATCAAGTAAACCAAATAAAAACCTAAAGCACTCGACAACTTAAAACATCTATAATAAATAACTAAAAAATTAATAGAATGTTTTAAAAGTTGGACAATGCCTTGATAGAGCTTGATGTATAAATATGTACCTATTAGGTGAAATTTACTGCCTCCACAATCACTTTTCATTAAAAATCAACAAAATACAAAATCGATATAACAGACGTTTTTCCAAAGTTTTTCGCGTTATTAAGCGTACAAGGAAAATAAAAAAAAATGATTTAATAATTGCAAGAAACACTTATTTTTTTTAAGTTTTATAACACCTTTTTTTTACTATCACAATTCGAGCACTGGGTACCAACGATATAATAATGCAAGTTAAATAGTAGACATTAGTCACAGCTATAGTAGGCATTAGTCTACTATAGCTGGTATTATACTATTATAGAACTACCAAACCTACTATTAATACATCTATTATATATTATAATACTGCCTTATTCTTGAGGTTATTTTGTGTAATAGGTGTATTATAATTGTGTGTAGTAAAATTATTTATACTTAGTAGTTAATTGAGTAAGTATTAGTGCGAATTATCAATTTGATAGTAATAAGTTGTCAATGCTGAATAGTATATTATATTGTTCTTTTAAATTTTAACACGGACAATTTGGGAGGGTGAACTAATTTCCCCTTAGCCATCCCCACACCTTTCCGAGGTCATCTCAGTGATTCGTTTAGTGTACAATAACTATTGTTAATATTACTTTTATTTAAAATTATAACTTTCTTAAATAATTTTCTTGTGTTATTTATTTCTATAATTTTCCATAATTCCATATTTTTCGTAATTTTACTCGATTTTGTAGTAATTTACAAACTTTACATTTGTTTAATTTCATAAAAAAATGTAAACGAAATTTCGGAACCAAAGATTTAAAAATAGCAATAACAAATAAAATTAAAATTTTTTGTTTTTAATCGTTTACCGCCAATGTGTAGTCAATTCTATTCAATTATGTGTATATTATCTGAAAAAAATTAAAACTAGTTTAAAATTTGAAAACTTTCTGTATAAACTATTCTAATCTAATCAACAAACCTAATCTAGACGTTCCGTAAGTACCTAGTTTATAACACGAGTATATTAGTACCTATTTTCTAATGTGATTGATGAACTATTATTGTTAATGATTTTCGAAGATTATAAAAATTGTTTTCACTTTTTTTCTCGAAAATAACTACTAAATTACTCCAGTTTTATTTATTTATTTGTGTCTCGTTGTCATAATGTCGTGACTACACAGTACACTCGTAAGATGAATATTATATTAAGGTAAGAAGACGTCTAGACTGCCACTATACAGCTAATACTTATATTATATCAACTCGAAAGATAAATAAGCATCCTGCAATATAGTTAGGTTACTTATTATCACATACAAAAAAGTGAAAACGATTTCTAATCTTTTATACAATTTATATTATACCTATTACATTGTGCGATTGCAAAACTAGTATTTCAGTAAATCCAATGTATTTGACGAATATGTGATTCTATTAGACAATGTTAAATTTAAAAAAGAGCTGGTACTGGGGACGGGTGCGGCCACTGTTGTAGGTGAGAAGTTGGGAAGGTAGGATACATAAATTATTTAATTTATATCTGTAAGCAACGATAAACTATTGCTGACGAAAAACGATTCCGAACGCAATTCAGTAACACATAATTTGAAGTCCCGAAATTTCTTTTAATCTAACCTTCCTACGTTTTTCCTACGTTTTATTATGAAAACTAATACTAAATCAAAAAACAAACTATATCATTAAAAACAAGATTATTAATTCAACAAAAAAGGTCTCCAGCCGTTTTTCAATTGAAGCCATATTTGTGCCAGAACATGTGGTAGGTACTAATTTAAAATGACGAAATCTTGAAAAAAAACAAAAATTTTTCCCGGTTAATCGTTTTTATTTTAAATACCGTCAAAAAATGACCTATGTATTTACCAAATAAATAAAATTATCTTTCAGAAAATGTGCTACACTTATACATTAGAGCAAGTTTTCGAGGATACAAATGATCTACAGTATAAAAAAATAATAATAGAGTAACATAGTAAAAAAATGTAAAAAAGTCGTGCGATGATTTTGAAAATTTTCACGTCTAGGTAAGTCCAATATAAGTATTATTACCAAGTTTTTAAGTCTCTACGTATAATTAAAACCGAATTACAGCAAAAAAACTCCCAAAAATTAAAATTAATCCCTAAATGCTCAAAAGTTTTGGTGATAATGCCGTAAGAAAGTAAATCAAAAAGGCAACAAAAGAATGTCTTGTGTTTTTTGATTAAATCATTTTTTTCTTGTACTTATATACACAGTGGTGAAACCAGAAAGGGATGTAACCCCCCAAAAATGTGAAATTCTTATAAAGAATTTTACGTAATACGTATACTGTAGCTGCACAATTTGCATTGCAATTACTGATATTTCTTTGTAATTTTGAATGCGTGTACATTGTGCACGTCACCTATTTAATACTCGTAACTCATTTCTCCAAACATCTATCCAGATATTTGTTTGAAATTCACTCACCCCTTCCTAAAAATAAATCCTGGTTTCAACCATTGTCTATACTAATTTGTTTTAGATGAACTTTTTTTTATAAATGAAGTGTAAAAGCAACGCAACTAATTAACATACTTGCGCTCTTACTATTATGTTAACCCAGTTAATTTTCGATCTTCATTACGTCTACTCATCTTTAAGGAAGTTACATAACATAAATATATACTATCTTATATGTTGTAATAAAATATGCAAATTATAATTTTCCAGTAAACTTAACGCTCACCAGTTACACCTATCATGTAGTTTGAAAAAAAAAATGATTTCGTCAATAATATAATATGTTAAATTATGAATTGTTTCCGGATTTAAATTTCCTATGAGCTACAGAAAAGCGACCCGAAAAAATTACCGAAAAATGCTCTTAAAATAAATCGTTGCTTATAAAAAAACGATATAATAAACGGCTTTATATATTTTCTTTAATAAAATTTGTTTAACGTTGTCCCAGTCAAATTTTCCCAGTTTTCCCCGGTTTTTCATATTTGATGCGAAAACTCCGAGGAAAATCGAAAACTCTAAAGTACCGTCTCACATTGGTTTCCTTTCAGAAAAGTTGCTACACGTAAAAATCTGAGCTAGTCTCTGGTAGAAAAGTTACCCACAAAAAAAAAAATTTTAAATAATTATTGTATAACCATAAGCTTCTTCATTCCATTCAGAATCTAAAATAAAAGTTTCACTTCTGAAGTTGTTAACTGTTATCTGTACTAAAGTGACACACCGCAGCCGTCATTAAAATAAGATAAATAAGATTAACAGTACGAATGTACGATTGACATTCTATTTTGGTGAAGAATAGGTACTTACCTATAACCTTATACTCTTTACATTGAAATTCAGATCCTTATTATGATATCTAATAAACTTCATATTTCACACATTACATACAATTTATAATTTAAATATTTAATTTTAAATTTGAACATCTGAACAATACCAACAAATCCAGTTCGAAAACTAAAATTGTGAAAATGTTATAGGCTGAATATACTCATGTACTTATGCGTTTAAAAATAACTATATAGTAGGACCTATTTAAAATTCCAATTTCACTCCTTTCCCGAAATTTCGATTTTTAATTTGTCTAATTAATCAACACGAATTAATAGAACTGTTATAGTGACTTCAGTGAAAGTTGTGATATTTATATAGTATAACATACAGACAGATATACGACTTTGTCAGTCAAATAATTTATGGACACCCCCACCTCTTACACAACCGAAGAATATTTGTCTATGATTGGTATGTTTTGATTGTAGCTGTACGTTTTTATTTTTTTTTTTTTGTTTTGTATTTATTTACCGGTGTACGAAAATATTATTCTACCGACACATCTTGTAGAATATTCATCCACAAACATAATAACGTATACACACTGTTCTTATTTTTAATGCCGCCCGAAACTTAAGTTGTGTACAGACATTGTCTACACAAAACAACACCTATATTATTAAATGAAATTGTATTCCCTACTTAAAAATGAAATATTATTTTGCAATCATTACATTACCTACTATAATGTAATGGATTCGATGCAATGCCTACAACGAATAGCTGTATGGTAATTTATGTTTTATTATTATTTTCTTGTATTATTTATTGTTAACTATATCACAGTGTCACTAATATGTATGTGTGTGTTAACAGCTGATGTAATCACGGCGCGTGCCGATTAACCAACGTGCGATCTTTTTTTTCCCGTATCCTATCAAGAAATTTCACTTCAATTAATGTCAATAATTGAAATTATAGGTCGCTTATTTTCAACAATAATTATATCATTGTTACCCTATAATATTATGCTAATTTGTGTCCGATTTAGACGGAGTAGATCACCTTACCTTCCTTTCTCCTAGTCAGATATCGGTCGCCCCTGTTATACTCTGTAGGCAACTTAAATGACCTGAACGCTAGGTACACGTATAGGTAGTGAAATAAACTTACGCAGAACAAAATATAGATAATACTACGTTGTACATACATATATGCTTTATTTACATTAAACATGTTAAAAAATATAAATTATAAATATTGTCAGAGCAACCACTGAGAAAAAAAAAGGTTTAGTTAAATAAATTACAGAATGAAAATTTACTCATTTAATACGTTAAGTGTAAGTCAGGTCCGTGTGCTGCAGTATCACACGACGGAGAGAAAGAATTACATTAGTTAAATTATTCACATTTACATTTACTGTTACTCACATGACTTAACTAATATTGACAAACAAAAAATTAAATTGATATGTGGAGCTTGTTTTGTACGTATTGGCTATGTGTGTACACTGTACACCAAAACAAAGATTGTTGTTAACAAAAAAAAAGAAGGAAAAAAATCAGAGTAAGAGTCTATTGGATTCTTCAGTGAAGCAGGTAAGGATGATTTTCATGCCAAAAACAAACAATAGTGAATTCAAAAAAATTAAAAATTTGTATAAACTCATAATTTGCAACGATAAAAATATATCATTATCAATTTTAAATAATTATGTTACAATAAAAAGACTATTTGTGAAATTTAATACAAATCTCTGTTCTTCGGCTCAATGGAAAGGTTATTTTCATTTACTAGGTTCATCTAGTAGGACAATGAATATATTGTCTTACTAGAAGAAATTTATCTCTTCACATTTTTGAAAATTTTGAAATGTTATATTTAATTTTAAATTTATAGTTTTATTCTCTAGAGCAGCGGTTCTCAACCTATGGTACGCGTACCACTAGTGGTACGCGAAAAGCTCATAGGTGGTACGCGAAGAAAATTTCTCTTTATAAAAAAATTTGGAATGAATCATTAAATATTATTTGGTTTATTTGATGGTGTGGAGGTCGTTTGTAATCGTAGCAATTAAGATAGCGATATTCTATATATATATAATATAAATCGATAAACTTTATCAAATATACCCGATAAAGCGTATTCTTAATTCACAATAATGCGTTTTTACCTTAGTTTCGTGAGTTCTTTCAGTTTATTCACGAGTGTCATACGAATTGTTTGCATCAAGTTTATTTTATATTAAAATTTTACATTTTTATGTAGTTTTTTCTAACTTTTTTGTGATATAAAATTAAGTAAAATGAAAAGATTTTTCGAAAGCGGAAGCTCAAATACTAAAAAACAGAAAACACAGGCGAATCGTAAATATGACGATAGTTACTTACAATTTGGATTCGTTGTAAAATTTGGTTCTGAGAATTCTACTCCGTTACCTCAATGTGTAATTTGTCAAGAAACACTTTCGAATCAAAGCATGAAGCCATCGCTACTTAAGCGCCACCAATTATCGAAGCATCCAGAAACAGAAAATAAACCTATTGAATTTTTTCAGAGAAAAGTTACTATTTTCCGAAAGGAATCGAAATGCATGTCTAGTTTTACGAACTTTAATGAAAATATCGTTAAAGCATCTTATTTAGCAAGTTTAATTATTGCTAAAGATGGAAAACCACACGCAATTGGGGAAACATTAGTGTTGCCAGCAGCAAAAGAAATCGTGCGATGTGTTCTTGGAGACAAGGCTGCAAAAGAGATAGAAAAAGTGTCACTTTCAAACGATACAGTCAAAAGAAGAATTGATGACATGTCGTCGAATATAAAAGAAAAAATATTGCTTTATGTGAAAGATTGTAATTTCTTTGCTCTACAAATTGATGAGAGTACTGATATTGCTAACATGGCTCAATTAATTGTATTCATACGTTTCGATCGCAATGATGAAATTATTGAAGAGTTTTTGTTTTGTAAGCCTTTACAAACCCACACAACATCAGAAATTATTTTTACAACCATTAATGAATATTTGATTGAAATAGATCTGCCGTGGAGTAAATGTGTGGGTTTTTGTTCTGATGGAGCAAGGGCAATGACTGGAAGGCTGACCGGAGTTGCAACAAGAATAAAAAAAGTTGCCCCATTATGTAAAACTATGCATTGCATGATTCACCGGCAAGCATTAGCATCCAAAAACATGCCTAGAAGTTTAAAATTAGTTCTTGATAGTGCTGTCAAAATCGTAAATCTANAGACTATTCGAGCTAAGGTCAGAAGTTTTATTAATTCTGACTGATATTGATGAAGAAAAGTCCAAATTGTTTTGTGATGTCGAATGGCTGTCAAGACTAGCTTACATGGCTGACATATTTGACCGTTTAAATATTTTAAATTTAAGTCTGCAAGGATCAAACACAAACATGTTTTATACTAGTGATAAAGTTAATGCATTTGTGAGAAAGTTGGATTTATTTATTTCGCAAGTATCTAAGAATGATCTTTCAGCATTCGAGACACTTAACACATTTTGGAACGATAACGAAGTTCAGCCAAATTCAAATATAATTACAGACATTTCGGAACACCTACAATCACTAAAATCCAATGTTTTACAATATTTCCCTGAGGATAACTCAGAAATGAAATGGATCATAAACCCTTTCGTAGATGATTATATTAAGAATATTCCAGATGGCATTTTGGCAAAAGAATTATTTATTGACTTAACCAGTGACTCTACCCTAAAAACCGCTTTCAATAACAAAAATATCACTAATTTTTGGCTGGACGTGAAAAAAGAATACTCGGCATTGTCCACACAAGCTTTACAGTTTTTAATCCCTTTTGTATCAACATATCTGTGCGAAAAAACATTTTCTGACTTATTGTACATAAAAAATAAATATAGAAGTAGATTAAACGTAGAAAGTGATTTAAGACTTAAAGTTACCAATTTGGAGCCCGATATTGATGTCATCGTTCGTTCAAAACAACACCAATCGTCTCATTGAAGTAAAAAGTAAACCATAATAATTATAATAATTTTACATATTTAATTTGATTTAATTTAATTTCTTTTTGTGCATTAATTACTTTATAGTTTATTATATATACATATTTATTTTATATTATCTCATTTTGTAATTCCTAATAAAATAAAATTCTATACATGTAACATAAACGTATACATTATTAATAAGCAAAAAAATGGTCAGGTGGTACGTAGAAATTTTCAAGTGGTGTAGGTGGTACGCGACTATAAAAAGGTTGAGAACCGCTGCTCTAGAGCAAATAAATAAGTTCAAATAAACCTACATCGGGTGTAAGAAAGTATTTAACCCTTTAACGTAGTATGAATCGCCACGCAAAATCGCACGACGGTGTAAAAATTAAATGCGCTCTGTCCTGAATCGTTTTCACGTAAATACAACTTTGATGAACACGTTAAAATTGTCCACCGGAACGGAAGTCGCCCCGCAGGTCGGAACATCGTATATTACCTCCAGTCCGTCAACTCTGACTTGGACTACCGACGAGGAAAATGTCGTGTTATTGGCTGATGTATGTCAAGCCATCGATGATATGGAGGGATTCGACAACGTAAGATTTTTTTATTATGGCCCACCGCATAGGAATTAGCGAGGGAAATAGTTTTAATTTGGGTTTTTTCTTTCCGTTCCCTGTAGGTAAGAAACGTGCACTCAAAAAAAAATACCGCTGCTAGAGTAAAGAAAGCAAGGATGGACTTAGTGAACACGCTCGGCTTCACTGAAATCGACGCGTCTTTCTCCTGTAAAATCGTGTGGTCCTATGCCAAAAATCTCGATAGCGTTCCGAATTACAAACATTTTCTAAAGTCGCTTAAACCTTCTCTAATACAACTTCTAAAATCAATCGTTTAAAATAACCCTGTCAAATTCAATCTGAAACTCAAAGCGACAAACTACAGCAGACCGCAAGAAGCAAATTCAACTGTGAATAGAGCGTTCAAGACCTCAGCCAGGCCAATTTTTATAGATACAGAGGTAGAAGAAATTGTTGATGAGAAATTCGCAAAATTATTACCTGAAGAAGACGTATACCATGGACGTAGAAGTGGATTCTCCCTTAAACACATCGACGGTCTTTTATTAATAAATAAATAACTGTAAGACTAAACGAAAGTGGTGATTATATAATAATAAAATCCTTCATAACTAAACTTAACCAAATTCGCAGTAAGGTAATCATATTTAAGTATAATATATTAACAGGAAAATTAACCAGTACAATATAATACAGTTAACTTCTTAATTTATTTTAAGTAATATATGATCACTATCCGCGACAAAGGAGGTTAGATACAGATTCAAAAATTATGATGACAAAATTAGTTCAAATGAAAGTGAACAAAAAAATATTGCAGAATGATTTAATGCGAACAAATAAAAAAATTGTTATATTAAAGGATATCCATAACTTATTAATGACTAATTCACCAGCATCAGATGCCTAACATGTGTTAGTAAAAAGTTATGAAAACACAAACGTGACTTTAGAAATTTAAAACAAATTTGTTTCCAAGATGAAGAAATGAACAGAATTTTTTCGTTATGTCCAGAAGTATTGTTTGTAGATGCCATTTAAAAAGTCAATGATTTAAGATTGATTCCCTAGGATTTTTTACGAACTAATAATTAATTTTTATAATCGTACATAATCAATGCACTTTTACGTGTTCTCTTTAATATGACTAACGTTGGTTGACAGTAACGGCCTTAGTGAAGTAGTTGGATTTTGCATCCTGACGAGCGAAGATAAAGAAAATGTCTCAGACATGACCAACATTCAAGAATTATAATTCAGTGGAAAAAAATAAAATGCATTATGGCGGATAATTATTTTACAGAACCAAGTGTTCAAGAACAATTTTCTGATGCTCAGATTTTTTCTATTAATAAATATGTATTTGATTTAATCTATCCTCAGTTATTGGTTAAGTTAACAAGTTGCTCGGGATTTTATATCATTCTATATCAGAGAATGGTGCCGTGATCTTCTTAATAACTAATAAACAATAACTCAAGTAAGGGCAGTGTTACCACTGGGTAGCTCCTCCCATCATTCAATCATGTTATTACCATCTATCATCACATATTCTTATTATTCCTCAGGAATAGATTGCATATTATAAAACTTTAAAATAAAAAAACAAAATTCTATATTAAAAATTCCATAAATAGATGAGAGTATTATTCAAAATAAATGTTTGATTTCCGTTAATCCATTAACGAGATATTCTACTTTGAAGATTGGGTTGGAGCACTGGCGGATATCGGAGGGGATTTGGGAGGGCTTAAGTCCCCCCCCCCAGAATGTAAACGTCAAAATAAAAAATTATGAGTTTCAATATTTGATATTTATAATTTATATTTTATTTTGTTAAGATACGAGAATGGTCTGGAATACTCACGGCCTATCGTTGTTGGGAAAATCATATTTTGTAGGTATATATTGATAATCGTGAATATCCTAGAACTTGTTTGCGATACCTGTAAAATTATAAATACGCAAGCTGCAGACCGCCACAACATTAGTGTGGATTACGTTTTTGAAGTGTAAACGGTGATCGCTTTTGCTTTTATTTGCATTTTATTGTTTTTAATACCTACGCCTGGTTTTCCGTAAGTGACGTGCATAACAAATAAACAATATAATTTCATATTATTTGTGTGAATTGTATATTTATATTAATCAATTAATTTTAAATTATAAATTGTAATTAATTCAATAATAGCTAAAATAATGTTTTGGTATCTTTAATATTAAAAAACAAAAATTAGTTGTTACTAATTCCTCGTCAACAATTCTAGAATCTGAAAATGAAGATTTAATATTGGTTTAGACATTGATATAACTACACAAAAGGGTTTAAAATATTGTGGATAAATATGTCATTTCCGACTTGGGAACTTTAATAACAGGCCCTGTGCGACCAATTTTAACAGGAAGTACAATTCTTTAAATCAAGGTATTAAACTAACAACTAAAAAGTAATAACTAATAACTAATATTATTAATAGTCTTAAATGATCTTAAATGTAAAATATCCAATTATAATTATTTGAAAAAAATTAATATATTTTTAGGAAACTTTAAAGAATTATGTTAATTGTTAGCAAAAAGTAATGAGGAATTTGGAAAAAAATTTAATTTTAAAACCAATTACTCTTATAATTCAATTCAATATAATACTCTTACTTATAATTCAAGATGAACTTATAAATATACGTGCAGATGTTGTGAAATATATTGAAGACGTTGAGGTGAAATATAAATTATGTTTTATACATAGATTTCTTATTTTAAAATATACGACAATGATTAGACTTAGTGACACTAGATGGAATTGCCGTTATCGAAATATAGTCTGTTAAAAACAGTTATAAAGCAATTATTCAAGCTTTAGAAGAAGAAATTGAAAATGAAGACAATAGAGGAGTAATGAAGTAATTGGTATAATATAATAAGTAATAATTAATGATTCAAAGTATTTAAATTCCAATATCTTTGTTTTAGGTATATTAACAAATTTAAAAAGTGGATGATTTATAGTTAATTTATTCATCTTACAAGTATTAATTAATATTAATATTGTTTCTAACAAATTTCAAGAAAAAAATGCAACCTTAGGGGAATCTAAAATTATTATTTAAAGTTTGATGATGATATTTAAAAATTCTAGAACATAGTATTTTTTTAAGCTTTGGTGTGAAATAGAACTCTTTGCTAAAGACAATGAAATATCAACAAAAACGCCAACTAAAGGTAAGACTTAATAAACATATTATATTTATTTATAATTATAATAATTTTAAGTTAATATTTACTTAACTAGGATGCAAAAGAAAAAAACAAGAGCCACACAATCTTTAACATTTTGTTACTACTGCAACCACAAGTGCTGAACAAAATATTAATGACACCATTGAAACCATTGAAAATTATTTTAGAAAAAATGCTTTCTTTCCTGTATTTGATGCTATCTTGATAAATCTGGAAAAAGATTTCCTACTAAAAGCCTCCAAATGGCTACGACTGTTGATCAATTTTTTTCAATTAAACTTTGAGGAAATTCTTTACTTTGTACATCATTATAAAGTAAGTATCGTATCGGTTTCTAAAAATTAATTTTTACTTGCCGAAGTACTATCATTGGATGGCCTCTTCAATTCATGTATTTCATGTAATTAGTATTAGTTAATATCACTTATGCTTATTGTACCATGCATACAGATTGTATAATTAAAAATACCTTATTAAAAATAAAAAAATAAATAAATTTTTACTTACCTATGCTCTAGTTTTCTAGTTCTATTAAAAGTGAACCTGTATTTAGTATATTTTTCAGGATTTTATGAATGTATCTAAAGATGTATTACAGTCAGAAATAGTGGCAAAGAACTGTATATTGCAGTCTACTGATGAAAATTATATAACTTTAAATGATGTGAAAAAGGTTTTAACAAAACAGACTTTCAAGTTCTTCCATTCGTGAAAAGGAGTTTTTCAGCCATGCGTAGAATAAAAACTTGGCTTCGAACTTCTATGCTGCAGGAAAGGTTCAACAACACCTCAATGTTCTAAATCTATTAATACTGAAACAATTGTTTATATTTGCACAAAAAATTAAATATATACACAATTAAAATAAAAATAATTTAGTAGCTATTCAACATTTTATTTTTTTATGTTCCTATTACCTAAATAGCTAGAATCAAGTAGGAGTAGCCACTACAGTTAGAAGGTGGAAGCGTCGAAAGCGACTAAAAATATTTGTTTCCGCTAATGACAAAAATATCAAGCCTCCCCACAGATGATACCAAATATCAACCAATGGGTTGGAGGAAAGTAGTGGATTATCAATTATGTAGCGGTTCGGGGTGCCAAAACAAGTTAAAACTCTTAGACATAATGAGTTTCTTATGTTATGTTGATCACCTGTATGATATTGAAAATATATTAATATACATAACAACTTAGCTTCATTATTATTATTGTTTTAAATAGAGATGTTTATTGTTAACTATAAAATACTTAAATGTTTAAACCTGTACTGCCTACACAATAGGGTCTTTACCCGTTTATTGTACATAAATAAATAAATATATCTTATACAGTTTTTGAAAATGATAGTGGCTGTTGTTCAAATTCAGAAAAAAAAGTAATGTTTTCAGTAATAAACTATTTTCTTATACAATTTATTTTGTATCCAGATCGATAATAAAGAAATAAAGAATGGAGACAAAAATCTTTTGATGGCACTGCATTATATACATAATCAATTTTACATAACATTACCAAGTAATTAAAAATGTTTGTTATCTTACAGTATTTTTTTAGTTCACAAGTAGATTAAAAGACCAATTTTTACAAAACTTAACTTTAAGTTTCTCTACTCTTAATGTATTTATTTATAAATAAATTTCATTGTTAAATTCACGTCGAAGTACCTTCACTGGACGGCTTCTTCCCTCAAGACATTCAAGCTATTGCACTAAATTAATAAAAACATACATTAAGCTTATTGTACTTTTTTTTTAGTATAGATTGTATAAATTCAGAATTAAAATTTAAAAAAAAAAAAAAAAAATCATTATTGATTTATACCCGTGCAGTATTTTAACTTTAAACAGCAAGTGGTTTGAATATGGAATAGCTAAACACAATTTTTTGGAAGAATATGACAATCGAAAATAAAGATATTTAGAATTGTCTACATTAAGATCTAGCATGTCATTAAGAATGTAGCAGATTTATATAAGTCATTATAATTATTTTCCTTCATCAATAGAACAGTATTGTCAGCATAAGATATCATTATACTATACATTTACAGAGACAAGAGTTACCTGACCGGGGGAGAAGTCACGCAGATGCACAAATAGATACACAATTGTGACGGAAAAAAAGGAAACCACATGCGCGCCGGCCGGACCGAGTAAGTCGCACCATCGAGACACACGCGGATTTTATTTAATTAGTTCGGTGTGCCAGCGACCAAGAAGATATAACCGCAGAGACCACGTCCGTACATGCCATTTTCGATACATAAATCATTGATTATTAAGTGGGTGTATGACGATTTTCCGAAAAGACGATTCGTCATTTCAATATTCAAACAAAATACCTCATAAAAACATCATGGTGACAATCGCCTGCAGATATTCAACCACCACCTAAAGTAACCATGAATGCATCGTACGATTTGTAAATACTAATATTAGATACAACGTTATGGAATCGTGGTCCTGTGGTCGTACCTACAACATAATTTCTTTTTAATACAAATATTATTGGGTAGGTACACGTCGGTTTCAGTACCACTTTGAGGATTATACTGACCAAGGCAGGAGCCGGGCCCGCACGTTAACGGGACACGGTCGAATACGCGCCGAAAACTAATGCCGGCAAAATATCCTGTGATGACCGTTTCGATAGATACGGAAATATTATCACTCAAGCCGGTCGCACAATTACAGAAAAAAAAAAAACTTGCGCCGACCGAAATACTTTTGTCCGGGTATTCGATCAGATATCAACACTATAATCCGTCATGAATCGGTGTCGAATGACGACGCGTACGAATAAAATATCGTGTAAGCACGTCACAGTACAACCTCACGCCGGTTTCGCAGGACCGCTCTAGGGTCACCGACCGGGGGAGGGGCCGGACCTCGTTCGTTGACGAGCCACGGACAATTACGCGCAATAACTGCACAGACAAAATGTCGGGCGACAGAAATACACCGTAAACATAAACGTCGAGGCCGATCGCACTAACGCACAATTGTGACGGAAAAAAATACGCCACGTGCACGTCGACCGGGACGCGCAGGTTACCCGAGACACACGCATAGTACTTACTTAGGGCCGGTGAGCCGGCGACCGAACTTCGAAATTACCGCAGGGCAGCCGTCCTGTACACGTTATCGATACGGAAATAATTGATATGAAGAATAACGAACTGCGTAAAAATCCAACGGGTACGGACGGGAGGAGTTGCTGACCGTTCCGAGGTCCCGAGCAAAAGAGTAATAATAGCGTTCGTACGGGAGGACACCGCGGATATACGTGTATACGCCCACCAAGCCCCACCACGCCATAGAAGAGCGCCTACAGTGTGACCGCAGGTTTGGACCGGTAGGGAAAAATGGTTCGAGCCACGGTCAATTACGCGTAAAAATTGAACAAAGTGTGTCGGGCGACGTACGCACCGAAAGACACGTAAGTCATCGGAACAAAAATAATTGGTATTACCATTGATTAAAGAATACACAGATAGCTCATGTAATGTTAATATTTGGAGACTATAAAAAGGATGTCACCGCTATGTAGCGCTGGTGTAGTTTAGGATGCGAAGAGATAGTACCTCCGTCATAGTTGTCGTGGACGGGTGAGTGTCTGGATGCGAGCAGGTGGTACCCCCATCATAGAATGATGAGCGGTGCGGGTGGTAGCTTATCGCGCGTTATTGCCGTACTAATAATAGAAACTTTGTTCCAATAAATTGGAATACAATTGTTTATTATCACTGTATTTCGTATTATGTTCGCAATTCGTAGTCTTACGACCCACAGGCGACGCTCGTTTTTAATTGCGATAACACGTCTGTACAACGTAAGGATAAAATATTATTATAGTTTGTATTTTATTACTTGTGAATAATTAAACATTAAATGTTTCAGAAAATGACCCGTTTTCATTTATCAATAATAATAAAATATTTTCTTTGTTTGATGTTCCACATTTGCTTAAAAGTATTATAAATAATTTAATTTAAGCCTGTTTCAAAAAAGGTGATAATTTAATTTCATTTGATGATATAAAAAAAACATATGAGATAGAGAAAACACAATAATAAAAGTAGGTCTCTCATCAAAATAACAGATGCACACATTTATCCAAATTCTTTTCGAAAAATTTCGTGTTAAATTAGCTGCACAATTATTAAGAAATTCCATGTCAGCAACGATTCGAACTTGTATACAAACAGGACAACTTCAAAGTAAAAGTTCTTCGAATAATGCAAATTTTACCGAGTTTATTAATCATTTATTTGATTGTCTTAATAGCAGGTCTTTATATAACTGTAATCCATATCTCTGAGCATTAACTGATTTAGGTACTGTACATTTTTAATAGAAGCGTCACAAAACTTCACAAATTTACAAAAATTAAAGAAAGGAAAATTAACACAACCACCCTGTGGTTTTAAAAGTTTCATCATCGCGCTTTATTGCCGTTATAACATAATATTTGTTTAAATAAATTGGAACACAATTGGTATATAGGTATTATTTCCGTATCTATCGAAACGGTCGTCACCGGATATTTTTTAATTGTTCCCGTAGACAAGTTACACGGAAAAGTATGCGCCAGTAGTACAAAAAATCGCTCCCAGAAATCAATGTCTCGGGGGCAAAGGCCATATGTTATTTATGACCAAGATGCTAAACAGTTTTCAACCACCGTGCATTTCGGGACTCGAAGAGGAATTTAAACCTAAAGCTAATCTGTCCACGTCATTCGTGTCCAATGGAAACAATAACTGTTAATAGGGTTTTAAATTTTTCTGTTAAATAAATAAAATGATAAAAATAATTATAATGTACCTCTTCGAACTTAATAGTCTCTAAGGGTTTTATATTTTTTGTTAATTAAATAAAATAATAAAAACAGCAATAATTCCGTTGTTGCGTGGAAACGTCTTCGGTATCGCTAAACCCGTATTAATGGCTTTTACGTGCGACGATCCTTTTAACATTTAATTGTGTGAACATTTTAACTTGTATTCATCATTTTTATACGTGAAGGACAAAGTCCGTAACACTATACTTGTATTCTACCGCCCTCACCCCTCTGATTGTAAGTTACAATCAGAGTATTGTATTGTATTGTACTATCAGAGTATAGTACAAATTGTAACCGTACTGGTAATGTTTTTATGAAGTATTTTGTTTGATGAAAAAAAAAAAGTGACGAATCGTCTTGTCAGAAAAGTACCTACCAAATAATATTTGTAATTTATGTCTTCTTTGGGTCCTGTAATAAATTAGTAATAGTCTCTATAATTTGCTATGATAATTGAACTCGCTATAATTAATACTATCTCATCGATTAAAATGTTTACTATTGAAGGATAGTACAAATTGTACCGTACTGGTTACAAATTGTAACCAGTACGGGCCTAATTGTACGTGTAAGAATATTATACGCTTTTGGCTTTTTTCAAATAAATCTGTGTTAGATCAAGAATGAGGTGTAGTATATTATTGGACTTTTCAACGCCCACCTCTTATTTATATTATTACCGTAAACGTTTCTGTGATCGACGAATGTTTCGCTAAAAACACGGTCTACAACTGTTCTTTAGTCTGGCCTTTATGTGGACCTCGAGAAAAGCCAATCAAACGCAAAGATCACATCACCATGGCCGGCGAGTTTCTAAACAAAACCGTACAACAAGTTCGTGATAGGATTTTAACTTAATAAAACCAGCAGAATACGAACGGGTGCTACGTTATTTCTTATTATAAGCGTTAAAAACAAAATTAAATAAAAAAAAATTATACAAATCATGTGTGGTGGGTACGGCCACAGTTTCATAACGATTGTACTTCCTCATATTTGTATTAAACAAAAAAAGTTTGAAAAAAAAATACAAATCAATTTAACCATAATAATTATCATCGCAATTTGTCCCTTTAGATGTGCATAAAGAAAAAATACAATTACTTCTTATCGAAGTCCTAATCTTTCTAGCTGTTGGGTTTTTGTTATAACCACCATTTTGTTGAGAAATACTAAAGAGATTTTCTAATACATCCTAATTCAAACGATTAGTAATTAAAAATACAAAATTATTACATTTGTCTTCAAAAAAAATGTCAATACACCATTAATGGTCTGTGCGAATATACGAATAAAAATATCGTATAGGCACGCCACAGGCAACCTCGCGCCGATTTCGCAGGACCGCTCTAGTCACCGACCGGGGGAGGGGCCGGGCCTCGTTCGGTGACGGGCCACGGACAATTACGCGCAAAAACTGCACAGACAAAATGTCGGGCGACAGAAAGGCACGATTTTCAACCACCACCTATAGTAACCATGAATGCATCGTACGATTTGTAAATACTAATATTAGATACAACGTTATGGAATCGTGGTCCTGTGGTCGTACCTACAACATAATTTCTTTTTAATACAAATATTATTGGGTAGGTACACGTCGGTTTCAGTACCACTTTGAGGATTATACTGACCAAGGCAGGAGCCGAACCCGCACGTTGACGGGACACGGTCGAATACGCGCCGAAAACTAATGCCGGCAAAATATCCTGTGGTGACCGTTTCGATAGATACGGAAATATTATCACTCAAGCCGGTCGCACAATTACAGAAAAAAAAAAACTTGCGCCGACCGAAATACTTTTGTCCGGGTATTCGATCAGATATCAACACTATAATCCGTCATGAATCGGTGTCGAATGACGACGCGTACGAATAAAATATCGTGTAAGCACGTCACAGTACAACCTCGCGCCGGTTTCGCAGGACCGCTCTAGGGTCACCGACCGGGGGAGGGGCCGGGCCTCGTTCGTTGACGGGCCACGGACAATTACGCGCAATAACTGCACAGACAAAATGTCGGGCGACAGAAATACACCGTGAACATAAACGTCGAGGCAGATCGCACTAACGCACAATTGTGACGGAAAAAAATACGCCACGTGCANAACTCAGCACCCATCCGATAAAACCGAATGGAACCGAAAGTTGCAGCAATTTGCAAATCAGCAAATTGCTACACGATAAAATCAAAGAAATTAAAAATACAATTTTAAATCGTTTTTATGTGACTTATCTGCGACAGAGGATTCCGATTGCTCATTATGGAAAGCCACAGGACAATTAAAAAGACCTCGTGTCCATATTCCACCCATCCAAAAGGAAGATGGGACTTGGACGCGCAGTGAACAAGATAAAGCTGAGGTATACGCACGACATCTCGAACATGTATTTCAGCCAAATGACATTATTTCTGAACTTGAGAACACGCAATGTCAGCCACCGAATTCCACAAGAGAATTCATAAAGCACTTTACACCACTTGAAGTGGCTCATGAAACCAACGCCAATATCAACACGAAAAAGACACCTGGATTCGATGAGATCAGTCCACGTATCCTTAAAGAGCTACCTAAGAAGGCAATTATCCATCTTACCCACATTTACAACGCTATCTTGCAAACAGAATTCGTTCCCGAACAATGGAAAAGAGCGGAGGTAATCATGTCGCTTAAACCTGGGAAACCACCCGAACATGGTTTTGACGAACGTGCGATTTTTTCTGATATATTGAAACTACATTTAACTGAATCATTTCCTCCTTTTATATTATCAAATAATTTTGTTTGATGAGAGATTTTTTTTTAATTCTTCAAATTTTTCTTCGAGTAATTTTCCTACAAATTTATCGTGAATCTTACCATGATTTGTGTCATAATGTCTTTTAATGTTATACTCCTTGATAACAGATACACTTTGTTTACAGATCAAACGTATTAGAAGAGAATTAGAATTAGTAAAAAAGTATGCATAGTCCCATTTTTCTTGAAAAACCCGTCTTTCTTGGTCAGTTTTACGTTTCATCGGTTTGATATGAGACATTTAAACGAACAAATCATGCGTATAAACTTAAATTTAAAATTACACTTGAATAGCAACTATAAACTAGTTACTAGTATGAACAAAACAACACTGATCACAAACTGTTACCCACTATTACTGCACCTACACCGAAATACAAATGCTATTTATTTTTGTGGATTAGGTTTACTGTATTTTAAATACTTTATCGAGTATATTGGAATTTCTGAACGATTAATGTAAATATAAAACACTACTAACATCAGATAATATTCAATAATCTATCTAAAAAAAAGTTAGAATTTTCACAATATTTTCGTTTATTTTTCTTCAAAATGTATTTTTATTGCGGGCCACATGTAACCCGCAGGCCGTATGTTTGAGACCAGGTTTATATCATTTCGCCGCGAGATGCTTATTTTTCGTTTGGAACTTAACGCCGTTTGATTATATTTATTTGTACAAGGGAGACACATATATATACAAAATATCACATTAAAAGTTTGTCCCCGACCACGTTACAAGATTATACCAACTCAGTTAGCTTAGAAATATTATTGGAATGTCATCTACCACAAAATGAGTCGAAAACAAGCGAGACAAATAAAACTGAACGTGAACTAATTCTGCGGTTGCATAATCAATGCCAATCATTACGTCAAATATCAAAAATTGTCAACAGAGCTCATAGCACTGTGAAAGACGTGATAGATCGATACAGTGAGCGGAAAAGTCACGAAAATAAGTAACGATCTGGTCGTCCAAAAAAACTTTCTGACCATGATAAACGTATAGTTTAACGAAAAGTCAAATTGAATCTAAAAATAAGCGCTACTAGAATAGCACAAGATCTTGCGAATTTTTCTAGAGTACGTGGTTGTATAAGTACAATTAGAAATTGTTTAAAAAATAGTGATTACTGAAAAAGTTAAGGCTTGGTTGTTGAACAATGTAACTGAATATCTTGTGACGCCACCACAGTCTCCAGACATTAATCCTATTGAGAATTTGTGGGATTTTTTGGACAGAAAAATTCGAGATCACAATATTTCAAGTAAGGAAACTAAAAAAAACTCTAGAAGAGGAATGGAATAAAATCACAGCAGAAACAACACGTCATCTGGTTGATTCAATGTCTAAGAGGTTGGAGGCTATAATAAGGTCCACAGGCTACCCTACAAAGTACTAAATAGGGCTATACAATAATTTAAAGGAATTTTTTCGATACAACTCTTTATTATTATTATTTTTTACTATTATATATTTATTGTTTTGTTTGTTATTGAATATTATTATTAATATAACTATTGTCATGGTTTTTTTTTTTTAATTTAATTAAAAATCGTAAAAGAATAAAATGCATGTATTAATTCATAAAATAAAATATCATGAAGAAAAATGAATATTTATTTAAAAATGTAGAGTATACGAATACTTTTTACATTCACTGTATAATTTTAAAATAAATCGTTATTTTATTTTGATTTGTAAGTTCTTATAATTATGTTTATTTTGTTTGTTATATATGATATTATTATGATTATGTATGATAGACTGAAAGAGTATAATTATTTTTTAACTCCAATAAAGTCTTATTTAATTAAAAAAGAAAAATATGTTTTTTGATAATTAATTATGAAATTAGATTGTAGTAGACTTATGTCTACTACAATTAACATTCTAGATTTACGTCTAGAAAGTATTTTTAAATAGATACTTTTCAAAATTACTTACGTAGATATCTGTATTTGTGCATACTTCTGAAATATTTTTGAAGTGAAGTACCTAGACGTATTAAAATATAAAATCTGTATTTGTACTTAATACTTTTTAAAAGTACCTATCTTTTATAAATCTGTTCATAACTTGGCATAAAATAAAATGTAGGTTGTAAGTACTATATACAATGAACTCTGCAATGAATCTGAAGGGACTAAGAGATTTCTTTCGCTATAGAGCTTTTGTAATACAGAAAGGGTTTAATAAAAAAACAAAATTTAAATTATTTATGTATAAAGGTATATAATTTACCAATATATTTAATTGCCATAACGAAAGTTATAAGCGCACTACTGTGATCATGCGTTTAATGTTTTATGTTATGTTGATAATAATCAAATTATTGCGATAATAAAAGAATATAATCTGGAAACTTGAGCATTTATAACAATTTTTTTTTATAATTTATAACATAAAAACACAAAAATATTGTTTCGTTATTGAGAGTGACTACTACGCTTTAATGAATGAATTTATTAATAGGTTGTGTATCAAACCAACCATTATAATATATTATTTATGTTGTATAGTTTTTCGTTGTAACAAGTTTTGTTATAGTTTTCACTGTACCTACATAAATCAAGTTGATATTAGTTTAAACTAGATATTCATATAAAAACATAAGTTAAGACTCATAGGTCAAGAGAAATTAATTAAGACTCATTTTAATAAGAAGCATTGTTATACATGTATTATAAATAATTATTGAACAAATATAGATGTAGTTATTATCATCATAAAAAGTGGAAAAATAGGACGAAAAAATTCAATTTATATTTCTGTATACAATGATATGATAGAAAATTCTAATACATTTAATTCACAATAATTGTTTATATATAAATTATATGCATATTCAATAATAAAAAATTATATGTATATATATATATATATATTTCAATAATACATATTATAAATTAATTATAATATATAATATGTAAACGTTAAAATTTAATTATATATCAATGAAAGTAACATCATCTTGTAAAAATTAGGCAAACCAAAAATGGTTCATGAGATAAAATATCCATTGTCTTTAGTATATTTTACACTATCAAATGCTTTAGTATTTGCTAAACAAAATTTTTTAAGTACTATATCTCTTAGACCACAATCACTCAGGTTTTGTTGGCCGAATAAATGTATTGCTCTGTCTTCAGACTTTTGACTATTTGTACAATCTAAACAAAAATACACAATGTAGTTTTTAAGTGAAAACATTTAGATAAATTGTTTTATCTGTACCTTTTTTCGATTCTGAAGCCAACGTAAAAGGTTTAGTGGTCTCTAAATTTGCAAATGTCGCAGTAAACTTCATTAAAGATTTTGACAATAAATCACAAAAATTATAAACAGCATCTGGCATAACAGGACCCTTAACCTCTATTGAATTATAACTTTGACCATCGACTTTCACAATGCTTTGTCTCACCTGAAGTATTTAATAAAACAATAACTACTTTTTAAGATGTTATTCTAGTCTTAATATTAAATAATAGTAATAATTAGGGAACGAATTTGAATGCAAATTGCATTTTTTTCTAAATGTCAGAAAACATTGCTTTCCAAGCACAAAGTTCATTTCATACATCAAGGAATTAAGAAATATAACTTTTATTTTGCATGTTTTGATATTTTTAGGGCATTTTTATGTTTTTTAGTAATTTTTGAATGGGAATGGACAAAATTCGATAAAAATGTAGATTAACATTCATTCTTAAAAAATTTAAATAAATATTTATTATGTTTTTACCGATTGGATAAACCCTGACTCCAGATGAAATTATTGTTGACACACGTATATACATATATACAAGTAAAGATAAGATAATCTATTTATCTAAATTGTAATTTTGTATTGCACTGTTGAGTTGTCATTACTTCATCGTTTAGTATAGCGTATAGCCTCGTCGTTAATGTTTTCGAGTGATTTTCGTAGATTTATTTAGTTTAGGTTTGTTTATTCCACAAAGTTTTTGAAAACGCCTAAGGCCAAAACTTCAGATGTTTGTCGTTTGCATTCATACGTTGAACAATATGGGGAATCAATTTTTTCTACCGGTGGAAGCGTTCTATTTTGTAAGATTTGTGAGGTCAGAGTGGCAGCCGAAAAAAAATTTACTGTAACACAACATGTGAGTAGAGAAAAATATTTATGTACACTAGAAATAAAAAAAATAAAAAAAGTGAAGTTGTTCAGACATTATTTAATACTGTGCCAAAAAATATTTATTACAGATCTTTATACTGCAATGGTATCTGCTAACATTCCTCTTTTTAAACTGAAAAATGAAAATTTCCGCAAATTTCTTTCTAAGTATATCGGCCAACATATTCCAGACAAATCCACAATTCGAAAGAACTATGTGGGTGATACTTACAATAATACAATAAATTCTATTAGAACTACGTGGAGAATAAAAAATTGTGGGTGAGTATAGATGAGACTACAGACATAGAAGGCCGATATGTCACTAATGTCATAATCGGCACTTTAGAAATTAGATGCCCCGGTAAAACTTTTTTATTTAATGTCGAAGTTTTAGAAAAAGCAAATTATAGTACTGTAGCTAAATTATTTGACAAATCTATGAGCTTGTTATGGCCAGAGGGTATTAAAGACGATAATGTACTCCTATTTCTCAGTGATGCAGCACCTCATATGGTGAAGGCAGGAAAAAATATTAAAGCATTTTACTCAAAAATGGAACACGTTATATGTTTGGCACATTCTCTACACAGAGTAGCTTGAAATGCCCATCTCAAGTATTGAAATTCAAAGAAATGGTGCCAGGGATACCAATGCCCCCTCAACCAATACTTACTAGGTGGGGTACATGGTTATTGGCAGCCATATACTATTGTGAAAATTATCAATTGTGATGGAGTTTGATGAAGAAGATGCTGTAGTAATTGAGAATGCACAAAAACTGTTAAATGATAATAATTTGGAACTAAAGTTGACATTTATCAAAGTAAATTATGGAAATTTACCAAAATATATTACTATATTAGAAACATCTGGATTATCATTGGCTGACGCAATAAATATTATTACTTAAGTACAAAATAAAATCGGAACAGACAATAATAGTATCGGAAAATCCATTAAAAAAAATTAGAAGCTGTAATTGAAAACAATTTGAGATTTAAAACAACGAAACATATTTTAAATATTTGGAAGGAAAAGCAACATCTCGAAATAATACAATATCTGAAGAACTGCTGATGACATGGGTCATATGAAGTTTGCCCCTATGACATCAGTTGGTGTGGAACGAAGTCTCTCGAGATACAAAACAACACTGGTCGATAACCGTCAAAGATTTATATTTGAGAATATTAAGCAGCATCTGATTACAGTGCTATTATGAAACACAAGGTAAAAGTATAACGAATATACCTACCTAAATTGTATAGGTACCTATTAATTTTTTGGAAATAATTTTTAGGGTAAAAAGAAGATGAAGAAGATAATTGAACTATATTTTTATATATATATTTACAGAAAATATTTTTTATTAGGTAAATTGTTCATAATAATGTGTTTTTTAAAAGTTGTAAGTTCAAAATAGTTTTTATTGAATTTAAAAAAAAATTAATGTTTTTTAGGGCATTTTTTTAAGGCATTAAGTCGTATTTTTTAGGACATTTTTCTTATTTTTTATGGCATTAAAGTCCGTTTCCTAGTAATAATCCATATCATAGATTATATAAGTATTTGTGAGCTTTATTTTACAAATAGTCTATCCTTCCCATTGATACAGTTCTGTTCCTTTTAAATAGGTTCCAATTAACTATTTTCTGATAAACCTTGCCAATATTTCTTTTATCAGTGATCTTGTTACCGGCTCTACTGATTCAGTTTTCTTTAATATACTTTGATGTACATATACTCAATTTCACCTGTAAATAATACTCCATTCCTTATCCCCTTATGTAAAACAAACTAATATATTTGGAATAGGTCTTTCTTTATTAAGCCAACATTACCCTTCATTCTTCTTTTAGTTCTGTTGAGTTAATTAAATTTTTAATTTTAAATTATATGAAGTGTAAGATTCATATTAAAGATTTATGTGTTATTCATATTGTACATGTTTTTAAATTTTGGGTGTAAGTTTGTTTAAAAATTGATTAAATAATTTGATTCTTACTTTAAGTGGTGTTAAGGTAGCTCCAGTAAAAGCTACAGGCGCTAAAAGTGTAGGCGGTATACCTGCATGAGGTCCTGTATTTGATACGGCCGAACGGCAATTTATCAACCAATTAAATAGAGCTTGGGCTTCAACACCAGTTACGAGCACCAAGGATTCTTTAGTACTATCTATTTTTCGTTGACGGGTTGATACGAGTTCACTCTAAAAATATAGTTCAATAGAAGAATTATAATTCACATAATACAGTTAATAAACTTTTGAAAAAAGTACCTGTGAACTTTGTAAACGTTTAATTTCAGATTGTTCAGCACCCATTGTTTCTAACCACCGTTCGGGTTCTTCATCCTCTGCAATTTTGACATCTTCTGATAATTTCCCAGAAAATAGTTCACTACCATTTTCATCTTCTTCCAGTAATGGCATTGTGAACTCTATGTCTATGTAAACAATTGTAAAACATTAAGCAAGGCCGTTAAAAATATAATTTGTATGATATACCTTCACGTCTAAGAATATCTCTAAGCCCTTGGGTAGTTGGATAAATCATTGCATTTAGCTCCTTGTAACCACCAATGCTCGACGCTCGAAAGGTACATGTGAATGCATTGGCAAGAACATAAAAGTAAGGACATTGGTTAGCTCGAACAAGCTAGTAGAAAATTACTATTACTAGTTATTAATTTAAAAAATATTTATACATTTTTTTATATAAACTTGATAAAATATCAAATCTTACCTGAAATAATGATCGGAAACTATCAATCCAGTGGGTAAAAAGGGATTCTCTGAATACAGAATTTGCATTAACTGAAGGCATATTATTGGATGAATCTCTAATTGCAATACGTGGACCTCTATGAATAAGGTCCACCCAAGGTAAGGATGGATGTTGCCAAGCCATACAACACTGATGGAATCTGCTGTTTGGACTAGTATCTAATGAATGTTCATCGTTATCAGTGTCTAGACATCTCACAAATCTACATATTTAAATAAAGAATAAGTAATTAATTTGATTTTTTAGAAGTGCCAGAGTGAGTCATAAAGTTACCCGGTTGTCGCTGATGCTTCTTCACATGTTTTAATTTTTTGGCTCCATGGAAATGTATTTGGAGATAAAAAACGTACTTTAGTTCGTAATGTCCAGTCAACTGGTAAGTCTGATTTGCCTACTATTTCTTTAATTTCCTAAAAGTAATGGTACAAATTTAAAGTAAAAGCATCAAATAATAGGTTATGTATTTATTACTTCTTCAATAACAGTCACTGGTTTAACAGTGCGTAGAACGTCTACAAATGAGATAACGCTTTCATCTAGAGCATGAAACTGTGAAACAGATGGAATGGACTCACAGTCTCGTAATACTTTGGATAGGTTGGATGTGCACGCATTGTCGTCACTGTACTCAACTCTGGCTCTTTTCAATGCCAGTCTAGGGTCCACCTGTGGCTTATTCTTGACTGGCGTTTTTCGTCTACAAATAATCAAGTGGTTACATATTATTTGATCCCATCATAACAGAATAAATGTATTACGCTCACCTAAACGGGTTTTTGGACGGAGATCTTTGCACAACCATCCGGCCTACTGGATCAATTTTTGGAATTTGTGAAGACGATGCGGTTTCCATCGATTTGACAAATCGATTTTGTAGGGCACGTTTTTTCATCTTCATACGGTGCATCTTCATCACATCTTCTGGCCGTTTCCATTTTGGCGGCGTACAGCTGCTGTCCAATTCCAACATGACGTTCCACTAACAAAAAAGCTCGACAACCGCGTAACACGCGTAAATATTAAATATAAATAACGGCGACAAGACTATTATACAAAGGCACTATAAGCCTTATAATGTGACTGTAATTTATACTGTTGACTGTTGTCTGTTTAAATTTCTGAAGTATTTGCCATACTACAGATTGATTATAGTAATACAGTGTTCTATTAACTAGTTATACTAACGTTCATACAGGTAACAGGTCGTTCATTCTTATCAAACGGTTAAATCGCCTAGCATTATCATGGAATACTGATACCCACGATTGTAGATAAAACCGTGTTTCCACAGTTGATATTTATGTGTAGTAACAAGTCTGGAAAAAAACAGCAGTGCAACCATACAATAATTATTTTCCAGGGTTTGTAGGTTATGTAAAGATCTTCAAATTTGACTATACTGTTCAAAAAATAAAATTTATTATTATTTTCATTTCATTTAGAGATTCATGTTTTTACTTTTTTCTAATATTATCTGCAATATTTGTATTAATAATTCTTAAAGATTGCAATTATACTTTTTTTTTACAATCAATTATTGGGAAGATCAACATAATTATTCGTACTTCTGGTATGTTGACACTATAAATCGTTTTGTAAATGTGTGTGTTTGTGTGTATGTGTGTGGAGGGTGTCTTCTATAAGTCCTGTATTGCTTGTCCGATTTAACATTTGGCTCAAATTTATCACATGAGTTCTTTTATTTTTGAACCGTATCAGGAATTTTACGATTTTAATTTTTGTTTCTTTGTACCCATATAGGTTCATATTCACAATTATGGCTGATAGTGCTAGCGAAAGTGATTCATCGTCAATCGATGGAGGGCCCATTATGATGCCCCCGTCTCCAATAACAAGAGAACAAATGCAAAAACGAATTGATTCTTTACAACAACAAAACCGTGTACTTAAAGTAGAGCTGGAAACCTATAAGTTAAAAATGAAAGCAATGGATGAGGAGTGTAAACGGCTACGAGAAACTTCTGTTTATATTGTAAGTAATAAGTACTTAGTTATGTATAAGCATTTAATATTACTTTTTAGGTATTAGGATCAGGTGGATGAAATTTCCTATAATGTATTAATCAATTTTTAAGAAGTTTTAGGTTATATTTGTAATATTCTATCAACAATAGGTACCTTTTTATTTTTTTTAAATAGGTAGCCATGTAAGTATCTATTGAGATTATAGCCTATTATATTATTTTTGAAAAAAATAAATTCAGTTTGCTTTACACAAATTATATTTGAAGTAAATATATTTATATAATCTCTGTAGTCATGCCTAGACTTGAAAAATAATTTATTGTTGTAAAGTATGCATTAAAACATTTGTAAATATTTATTTGTTTTTAAATTATTAAAATTTAACTTAAAGGCTAATTTATATTTCATTTTCATTTATTTAGTAGACAGTCTTATTCAGTTTATAATATTTGTAATATATTTGTTGTTTAATAATCATTTTCATTATCACTGAAAATTATTATTTTATTCATATTTGTTTAACTTCTAATTTGGTCTAGACATATTATGTTGATAAATAATTAATTTTAATGATAAAAAAATTATACAAAAGTTCAAATCTGTCAGTTAAAAATTATATTTTTGTAATAACATAGTTAATATTAATAGTTTTAACTTCAATTAAATTTTTATTTTGTAAGTTAATTAAAAATGTCTTATGATTATTAATTTTTTAGCAAGTAAGAGCGGAACAAGAGGAAGAGTTTATTAGCAATACGCTTTTAAAAAAAATTCAAGCTTTAAAAAAAGAAAAGGAGACGCTTGCCCATCATTATGAACAAGAAGAAGAATGTTTAACAAACGATCTATCACGGAAATTAACTCAGGTTTGTTTGGTCTCATAAAAGTTACAATGTTTATATCACATATATAGATATATTATATAATTTTGAAATATTTATATTGATTATTATAGTTACGCCAGGAAAAATGTAAATTAGAACAGACTTTAGAACAGGAACAAGAATGTTTAGTTAATCGGCTTATGCGTAAAATTGAAAAATTAGAAGCTGAAACTCTGACTAAACAAACAACATTAGAACAGTTACGCCGTGAAAAAGTTGACTTGGAAAATACATTAGAGCAAGAACAAGAAGCTTTAGTAAATAAACTTTGGAAACGTATGGATAAATTAGAAGCAGAGAAAAGGTAAATATCTGAGCTTTAGTTAGGTATATACTTAAAATATAAATTTATCTCTATAGACAATTACAAATCAAACTGGATCAGCCTGTTTCCGACCCAGTATTACCTAGGGATCAAGTAGGGCCCAACAAAGGAGAAACGGCAACAAATATTAGTGCTCATTTACAACAGTTGCGTGGAGAAGTTACCAGATTGCGTCATCAACTTGATGTTTCTAAAAAAGAAAGCAAGTATATGTATTAATTTAATCCTCAAGAAATATATATATGTGTTTTAAACACATGTATAACAAAATATAAAATCAACTGAAAATAGTTCTGTTTGGTATTTCATAATATGTTTTATATATTGCTCTCCTTTCTGTTTATCTGTAAATTAATTTTTTTAAAGAACTAGCTAGAAATAAAGTTTTTTTTTTTTTTTTATATATTTTATTTAAAGATATTATTTAGTAAAAATTTTATATTTTGTATACCTAGTAGTTTAAAAATTTGACATTTTTTGAAAAGATACCTAAACAAGATTCACTCAATATCATTTACATTTATAGAACTTTACACTTTGATGAAATAAAGATTATTTTTTGTTCATCCAAAATAGTTCTGCTTAAAATTTATGTTCTTAAATAAATGAATAATACTCTGGTCATTTAAAAAATCGAATACACTTATGTTATACTTACATTTGAAATTAATCTTTATGTACTTCTCTAGATTCTAAAAAAATGGAAAAAATGGCAAAAGAAGAGCGTCAAGTCCGTGAAGACAATTTGCGATTACAGAGAAAGTTACAACTTGAAGTGGAAAGACGCACAGCATTATGTCGACATTTATCAGAATCTGAAAGCAGTTTGGAAATGGAAGAAGAACGTCAGTATAATGAAATGGCTTCTAATAGATGCCGGACATCATCAAGTCCACTTCCATTTCCTCCTTCTCCTTGCCAATCTAGGCCTCTCAGTCCTGGATCTGCTGCGGGAACACCAGGTAAAAATATTTTACTAGTAAAATAAATGATGAATAACAAATTATAATCTTTTTTTGTATAAATATTGTAATAAGTGAATGCCTACTGTTTATGTAAATGGGTTCTGTATGTAAATGTTGTTACTTTTGTATTGTACGATAGATACGACAGAAGCGGGTAGTATATCTTCATCGCCAGAACAGAAAAAAAGGAAGTGCGGTGGTGGAGGTGTAGACGATAAGTGTTTTGTCCATCCGTGAGTTGTGTAAGTAGAGGGCAGATAGCTTTTTGATTTAAAACAAAACCAATAGGGCCAGAGGCTGTTTATAAAAATGTGATACAAATATTAATATATTACATACATTTCAATAGGCATTTACTTAATACTACTACTACTCAATTATAATTAAATGTATCAGAGCTAACTTTCCCCGTTTTTAATTTTATATATGCATTTCTAAATCATAATTTAATTTTACAATAAATAACATTTTTCATTGATTAATTATGTTTTTTTTTTTCATTTTAGGAGTGTTTCGTGGCGAAATTGGTGTATTAGGCTATGCCAACATGAATCGATGTTATGTTTGCGGCCAAAATTTACCATCAAATCTCGTCATAGGAGCACAAACGACACCCTTATGTCCCACTACTCAAGTGGTAAGTCCATTCAAATTAGTTGTTTTTATTTATGTTATTACTATAAATAAAAAAAACATTTATTTAATTCTATATTCCATTTAGATTAATCAATCTCGAACCCTGTCTCTGGGTCGTCCAGTAAGTGAACGTTTTATTAAGCCTATTGTGCCACTATCATCTACTAGTATAATTAGTGGTGGAATACCAACTGGATCACAGATTCAATTGCCCAATCCACCTCCTCAATCTAATTCGCCTGCAACACTGATGGACTCAGCCAAGTACTAGTTAATGATTATCGTTTATTTACCCAAACACACATACATACCCCTAAGTATATAATACATACAATATTTATGTACGCGCATGTGTGAATATTATTGTATTTCATTTATATTGTTCTATGAAGAAGTAGTAAAGTTCAATATTTGATCATTTCTATTGAATAAATAATCTCAGCTATAATTATAAATTTTTTTGAATTTAAGATTGTAATTTACATTTAATCAGCATATGGAATTATATGAAATAAGAATAATTTAAAAAAAAAAAAAAAAATGTTTTATTTTGATTGGTGTATTTGTCATAAACAATTATAAATAAATAAGTTCTCTAATATTTCTATTAAATCTAAAACTAATATTTTAGTAATAATAAAGCAACTTAATCATAATAGGGTTCTAGGTGTCTGATGTGCATACTATGCCATTTTAATTTATATTAATTAATTATTTATACGTGATTACCATATTTAATTTATATTTATTTTTTTTTTGGGAAACAATTTAAAAAAACCTAGATCAATGTGATTATGCTGCTAACTGTACCTATGCTAATATTTTATGTAAAGCAATATATATATATTTATATTTTTGTTTGCATTTGTAAAACTAAATCTTTTTGGTGAATAATTATTAATGTTTGGTAAAGTAAATTATTACTTATTTTTATGAATATCTGTTAAATACTCACGTTGTCTGTTAGGGTTAAGATTATTCACATATGTCCATTTTCTACCTTAAGTTCAGATGGGTAATTACCTTACATTATTGTTTCTTACTAAAGTAATTTTTGATCATTTTATAGTCCCTATAAATTATAATCCTTTCAATATAAAATAGATTCTACAAATATCTTAATAGATAATATAAGTGAAAATAGTGTAATTTATTAATATGTGATATGCCTTTAGATTCAAGTTTATATTGTCTATATTTTATTTTATTTATTTATACATTTTTTTGTGATTATTAACTGCATTGTATATCAGCTATTTAAATTAATAAATAATTCTTTTTTACTATTAGAATATTTAATTCTTGTGATGTTCAATAATTAGTATTTATATTTTCAGCATTTTATGTTGAGATTAATTAACTTGATAAAAAATTTATTTGCATTGAATGCTAAAATATTTCCAACTATTGACCTAATCAGATATAAACAATTGTTATTAATTAATAATTATAATTATATAAATAGACACAAGTGTAACAATTCTGTATTATTTTAGATTCAGAGCGTAGTGAGGGATCTATTTATTTTACCATGACTTATGTTTTTGTACTTTTTTTTTCAAACAACTTTTCTTCCAGACAATTTTAATGTAGTATTTTTTTTTTGTATAAGAAATTTTAATATCAAATCCTATACTATCCTATTCTACACATTTGTTAAATTTGTTTTGTAATCTACATCTGCATATTTAATTTTAATGTAAAGTTTATTAAAACAAAACTACATTTCTACATACAACTTATGTATACCAAGTTGAATGTTGATCTGTTAATGATGATTGTTGTTGAGAAAGATACAGCAATTTGCAAATACTAATTATGATTTAACTAAATGCCAGTTGTGATAGAATGTACAGTGATTCAAACAATAAGGCCAATAGTATGTTGACGTTAAGTAGAGGGTGTAATTGTGCAAGCATGTAAAAGTAGCATATTTTAAAAACATTTTTTTTATTTTTATGAAAAGCGTGTTTATTTTTAAACTTATTAGTTTAACACAATACTCTTATTGGTAAAAAAGTATAAATTTATATGTATTCTTTTTGAAAAATTTCAGAACCTATGCTTCACCTCTAATAATTACTAATAACTAGGCTAAACCAAAAAAATAATATTTAAAGATTTAACATATTAAAATAATAAAATAAACAAATGTTAATAATACATAATTTAAGAATTATTAAGTTAACAAACATCTTAAATCTATTTTGGATAATACAATTTTAAATCTCATTTTAACCATAGGTATTATTATGTTGTAGCTCGAGCTAGATTCATTATTAAACATGATTAAGAAAATGTAAAGAAAAAACTTGCAGTTAAATATGGAAAAATCAAAATTTGATCCTGAATATAGATAAATGGCTAAGATCGTCAAATCATAATAATAGATCATTAATTTTAAAAAAATGTAAAACTTAGAAGTTACATAGTTGTATGGAAGATATAAGGTGATGAAATATTGTATGAATTAATATATAATAATGTATTAAATTATTTCAATTTTAATACCATAATTTTAGATTCTGAAATTATCTATCCTGAAGGATTTATTCGTTTTAATGTTTATTTCATACCACTTTTTTAACAGAAAACTTGCTTTAGTCAAAAAATGCTAAGAAACCGTTTTTTATTGAGTTTTGGATCTAATTGGTGCATTAGAAAGATCATTGTTTGATTTTCCAAGGAATTTTCAAAATAATTGGGAAAAACATCAAACATTTTCTGTGCATTGTTACCAATTTTATTGTTTTTTTTAAAAAATTTATCTAAAAAGAAATTTCACTAGGGAGGTACTTTGAACAAGTAATTTTTTGATTTTCTCATCAAATTTAAAAAACTAAAAAATATAAGGAATGTAGATATTAGTTAAAATTTATTATGACTTTTTTTACGGTGAATAACTTTTCCACCAGCAATTTTGTTGCAATTTATAATGTAGCAATGTTTCTGAAAGGTAATTTTACTGGGAAGGAACTGTGGTAAAATATAGGAAAAGTTGGAAAATCGGTGCAACATTAAACAAATATTATTAAAGATAATATTTAAAACCTATTTAATTATTTTACTATTATATGACATATATATTGTTGACAAAGCATCACTATTAGCTAAACTCCATTCAAAGTTTTATTTTTTTGTTAGCAATGGTTTATCGTTGCTTACAGGTATACATTAAATTACCTACATTAGTAACTGCATCCATCCTCATTATCCTAGGACGTCTTTTATTATTTTAAAACTTTTAAATACCAATATGTAGATTGTAGGAGAACAGCAGTTACTCCACGATTACCATTACGCACACATGAACTCCAAGACAGTCCCGTCTTTTTTAAATTAAGATTGCTTAAGCTCTTTGGATAGCTTATCTTTAATAGGTGGGGCGCTAAGCTCCCCTTAGATATGCATAAGTCTAATTCTATATTCAATTTTGGATTTTACAATTTGGAGAGACTAGAAGTAATCTTGAGAATCTCAGACTGCTCATTGAGGAGAATTCTTCATGAAGATTTATCATTTCATTCTTACGAATTAGTGATTGTCCAAAATTTAAGTGCTGCTACTTACTATAGGAATTAGAACGTTCCTTAGTTATAGATGATGAAAGAAAAATATCAAAATTTGTATAGTTTCACCCCCTGAAAACTTGTGTATGTATATAAAAATGAACTACGAAACATTTTGAGTCAATCAAACAAGATTAATCCGTGCCGAATTGAACGTAAGTTTAAATTAGTTCAATTTTTCAATATCAATGGAAATTTTATATTTTCTTAAATATTTCTCAAACCGTAAAGTAAATCGAAATTTTTTTTATAATATGTTTTAAATAAAACAAAATTGTCTATAAATTATATTTTATCAAGTTTTTAATACCTTCTACTGTTCATCTGATATATGAACTTAAATATACAAAAATATCGTATACTAAAAATGTTTATTGTTTTAACTAAAAATATTATTGTTAATTGTAAATATCCATTAAATATTTAATATCATCAAATATAAGAGTTCATATATCATTGCACTTGATAATTCTTTAAATAATTTTGTCTTATCGTATGTTTATCGTTTGACAGATAAATTTTATCATAGTCCCCAACAAAAATCTAGCGACTTATTTAGTACGAATCGTCTTGTTACGTGTATCGTGTTTTTAGTTTTGTGTTCGTGTGTATTAAACTTATTTATTTAAGAATCTATACAATTATTGTAATTTATATTAATTAATTAGAATTAAACTTTGATTATGTCTGTAAAACTTCGAAAAGACGAATATATATTATTAATTGAATCTACAGAACCTCAAATTTTAGGTTCAAAATTTCCATAATTAAAACAAGTTTTTCAGGTTTTTTTTTTAATTTAAGAACTGTAAAATTAAATATTCACCAAAGTGCAAATTTATTAATTCGAGAATATATGATATTTTAGGAAAAAGCTAGAATTCCGACAAGGGCTATACAATATTGTGTTATAAAGTTGATAAAAATGTACGATAACTGGCGAAGCTTACAAAAAAATTCTATTATAACTGGCGAAATTTATCGAAAAAAAAAGATGAGTTTATAGTGATGTTGGATAATCTTTTTGATATTTCACATTCAAATACATTAAACATAATGAAAATTGATGTAAATAGAGAATTTTTAATAAACCAACGTCTTCTCGAACGTCCTGGATGTCTCGGTGGTGTTGATAAAAAAGAAATGATTAAAAAAAATCGTAAAGAAACCCAAAAAACTGGAATTAAACAAACAAACTCTTTGTGAAGAAGCAAAATTTGCGTCAACTTCGATAATTCTATACAGTTTAATGATTACGTGGAGAGCGAAACTGATAGTTCAGAAAATTATGAAATATCAGATACAAAAAAAGTGTTGCACAGAAACAAACAATTGTCACCATTAAAAGATAAAAAAGGCGAGGAAAAATAAATTGTATTACACAAAAATTAGCTGGAGCTTTGGATAGGTGCAAATTATGTGTTCGTGACTATTTTTACGTTTTACAGGCAACATTGGAGGCATTAGCATACGACAATGATTTTATAATAAATCAAACTTCAATTCATAGAGCATGAGAAATGTACTGTTGTGAACTTGCTAAAATTATAAAATCACGGTTTCAAGAATCTCCCAAGTTTTGTTATAATTTACTGAGATGAAAAATTATTGCCTAATGTTCACATCAAAAATACAACAGTTGAACGACTTCCAATTAATGTAACTAGTAAAAATATTGAACAGATCATCGGAGTACCAATACTTAAGAGGTCAACAGGTGAAAACAAGCAAAAGCTGTATATAATACTTTAGAAGAATGGGGTTTATTGAATGTTGTACAAGGCATATGTTGTAATACCACTCCATTCAATACAGGCCGACTGAATGGAGCATGCATTTTTATTGAACAAAAATTAAGCAAAGATTTACTTTATCTCCCTTGTAGACATCTCATATACTAGTTGGTGTTAAAAAGTGTTTTTGAAACTAAAATACTACAAGTAACTACGAGCCCAGCAATTCCATTATTCAAAAATGTTCTAAAAAAGTGGATTGATATTGATGCTAGTAATTTTATAAATGGATTAGAAGGTCATTATAGTAATGCCATAGAAAATATTCTTAATTTTGCGTGAAGTCAATTGGAAATTAAAAATTCTCCCGGTGATTACTGAGTTTTTAAAATTGATACTAATATTTATTTGTGAAAATTCCGAAAAAAATTAAAATTTGTCCACCGAGTCCAATGCATCAAACTCGATGGATGACTCGAGCTATTTATTGTTTGAAAATATTTATATATATATATATATAAATTATTTAAATTAATTAAATTTATTTAATAATATTATATTTTGCCACTAAGAAAAAAGCAATTGGAGAAGTTTGTATTTTGATTGTTACATTTTATGTCAAAGCTTAGTTTACTTGTTCATTGCCAACAAAAGCTCCAAACCTAGATTTACAATTGATTAAAGCTTTAAAATTCTACAAAACTGTTGAGTCAAATATCTACAGCCGCTATCAAAAAATTATGTAATCACCTGTAGTATTTAACAGAAGCTGCTGCTCTATCGTTTTTTGATGAACCTATATCTTTTGAAACAAAACATTTAATGATAAAAGCTCTTAAGAATAAATCATCTATTAACTCGATTAAACAAATGATACTTCAACCATATCAAATTGATGACAAATTTAATGGTGAGTAAATAAATTAACAGAAACTAAATAATAATAAAAACTAATACAATTTTTTTTATATTTTACAGAAATTAACATTGATAAATTTATTTCAGAAAATAGCTTAAAATTATTCACCAGATTTGGTACCAATACAAGTTTCTTACAATACGATCCAAAAACGTGGGATAGTCATATTAGTTTTATTAATGGTAAAGAATTAATAAATTCACTCAAAATAGTCAATGATACAGCTGAAAGGGGTGTGAAATTAATGGCAGACATTAATGAAGCATTAACATTTGATGAAGATCAAAAAATTAAGGAATTCCCTAATGGGAATGCTTCAGCAAATTCTTTCTGTAGCAATGAGGCCCATTTTCTTCTCTGTGGATCTATGAATAAACAGCAGTTTTTCAACATGGCTTCTTTACCCTAGAATAGTGGTGGCCAAACTTTTTTTGGTAAAAATCTACCGAGAATATATTTTTTCCTTTGGAGATTCACTACCTAACAAAAATGTTCAATTATAAATTACCTAATAGGTATTATTAATACATGTACTAAATAATAAAACTAAAATACATAGTTAAATAATGTTTTTCATCAGTCACCACACTAATTTTTAATAATATAATATTATAGTAAATACAATTGCCACGATAAACTGGTGAATTATATTAATTGATAAATTTACAACAAAATAAAGATATATTATTAAGATAAAAATTATTAGCAATTGTTATTTATCTATTAATAACATAAAAATAAATTCTTATAAAATGGAGATAGACATTTAAATTATCTGTGATTGACTGTTTGGTCGCTGCTGCCTTAGAAGATCTGAAGTAGAGAATCACTAAAGAAAACGCAACCTTGTCAATCGAAACATACCAAATATTATATATAAACTTGAGAAATCGCTTACAGTAATGTGCTGCTGAAAGTCACCATCTTAAAGATATAACTTTCAAAACATAATTTGAAAAATGCGGACATATTTTGCCCAATGGGTGGGCCATTGTTATAGATGAGAAGTTAGGAGTATAGGATATAGAGGAAAATTTAATTTACATCTGTACAAAATGATAAACCATTGCTTAAAAAAAATGATTTGGAGGTAAGTATCTTTTATACATGTTTGTAAATTTTTCTATTTTTTTTATGTTTTTTCATTAATAATATTTCTTAACTTATTTTATTAAGGTAGACAATTGTTTTTTTTTCAAATAAATGTTCTGATGATTTTGTTCCATAGCAACTATAACTAGTAAATTCGTGATTTTTATTAACTTATTAATTTGATTAAATAAATAAAGTACCAAATATTTATTACATTAATTGACAAATATACAGTTCTGTTATGAGTAATAAAAAAAAAAAAGTTTTTAATAGGTAATACTTTATTGAAAATCAAAAAATGATTAAAAATCTGCATAAAAAGTAAATAGTCTGTTTTTAAGTAGAAATAAAATATATTAATTTTTTTTAGGGGCTAATGAAGTATATATAAAATATAAATTAATGTTTTAAAAAGTAATAACACAGAAATAATAATATACAGACAATATTTCACATTTTTCAATACAACTGGAACCACAGTTAAAGATAACCAATATTTGTTTGCCTACTGCAAGGAATGCAATTAATTTTAGTCATTAAATTAATTATAACTTAAATATTAAACTTTGTACTACATGTATACAATAGAATATCCTAAGATGGCTATTAACACAGCCATCAATGACAAATACAGCATTATGTGGTTATTGGTAGTCACAGCAATTGTATCTTGTGTTAAATTACTATCCATATCTGGTAATGTCTCATAGTATGAATGTCGGCCTTTAAAACAAATAAATGTAAGTAACATAAAAATTAATTTATAAATGCTAAGATAATTATTTTATACCTCTCTCCAATTCATCACATAATTTCATATTTTGTTCGGGAAGGTTCAATATTTCTCCAGCTACAGATAATGAACTTTGAGGAGCTTCACCAGGAAATACATAATCACTGAATACAAATCTAGAACCCTCAGTTTTTAAAATTAAGATTCGCCGTGGAGTTTCATGCACGATATGGGTATCATCATCTAAAGTAAAATAATAATAACTTGTGTTATTATATTATACATATTATACACGTCTATAGAAGAACCTTCTTCTTCGATATCTTCTTCTTCGGCTAATAATTGCAAATGCATATTCAAACGGATTGTGAATGTCCGCATAGCATCTTCATGGATAGCCTAGAAAAAAAATAAATTATACTTATTACTTTGAAAATATTGATTTACTGTTGTTTTGGTAATTCAATTTTATTTTTCAATAGGTTTTAACTTAAACAAAAGTGCATTACTGATTGTAGTAGATTGTTGAAGATATAATAATTAATTCAGGATATATCGTAAACTAGCTATATTTCCCGGGTTCAATACTTTTAAAACAGAAACCAATAAAATAAAATCAATTTGAAGTGTCCATACACGTTTCCACTCTTATCTCTATTGTAGTTAATCATTATTTACCGGAAATTTATCATTCAAAATAAGGTACTATGTGACAAATTAAATAATAAAAAAAAAAATTTATTTCAAAAATACCTAAAACCACCTCCATTTCAGTCATCTTGTAGATGTTAAATATTGAGATATAAAGTGGACAGCCTCTTAGAGTAAAGTAGTAACTGCAGACAATATATAACTACGCGTTAAGTAATAACCAAGGCTCGTGACTTGTAGCATTTGCATATTTGTTTTGAAAAATCATAGTAACACCTAAGTAAGTTACAAATTTATTTAAAATAGCCAGGAAGTCAAATACAAAATTTTTTGTTGCATATTTTGAAGTTTTAACGTCATTAACACAATATGTCATTTCAAAGAAAAAAAAATTAAAATTTCCTACAATGTTAATATTATATTTTAGTTTATCAGTTTATATTTCGGTAATAGTCATAAAAGAAAATGACAGTGATAAATTATATGATCTTTGTTATTACTCAGTAATTCTGTTGATAAGGAAGTGTCTATTAATAATAAAATTAATATTTGGAAAATTAATTTTTTAAGAGCATATCATTGCGGTTATAACAACTTTTTTTAAAACAAGCCTGGTAATATCTAATATTTCTAATTATTCTTTAATTAATCAATGTTTAGAACTTTTCTCATAAACTGGCTCATCTACACACCAAACACATCAGTTCTGTAGAACTTCAAATATATCTCCTCACATTTTAATTGTATATAAAAATAGATGACTAGTTTATTTCATATATATGGGTTTCTATTTCTAAAATGTTTAGTATCTAATATAAAACTACATATCTAAATATACCTATTATATTATACAGTGAATACTCTTTATAATGAAAAACTAATGTAAAAATTACTTAATAATTGTTTCTTTGGTTTACAACAACCTATGCATAAGTTCTTTAAACTTTTCTATTGCAAAAACTCTCTACAACAAAATAAATCTCTTGGTACCTTAAAATTTGTTATAAAGAGTTTTGATTGTACCATGTAAAATTTATGTATTTCAATGTTTATTAAAATAATTAATACAAATATTAAGTAAGTTGTTAATAATTAATTATTTTTAATTTAATTTTAAAAAATAGAAAATATGGCAGATTTTTAAAAATTAATTAAAAATAAAAATAATAATTATAGATTTGGTTTTAAGCAAGCAGTAATAATACATAATTAGTTTACCTTAATAGCGCTTTTAATTGTGCCATTACGATTAAATGGTACAGCTAAACTGCATAAACCTGACATCAATATTTTTCCTTTTCCTCTTTCCACCTTGAGAGAAGCTTTTTTACATTCATTGCCTGGATCTAACTAAAATATTAACTACACTTGTAAGTATTTATAATATCAATTAAAATGTTAATAAGTTTGATTAATACTTTTCTGTAAAATTCTACATTAATAACATTTGTTAATAAATCGCCCATTCTGTTACATTCAAAATCTTTAAGTGTTTGATTTTCATCATATACATTTCCATTGAAAGTGCATACTGATCCATTTAAGATAGATTCAAGTTTATTTAATAAAATCTATAAAAAAAAATACCAATAAATTAGTGTAGTCTTTTTAATATCGTTAATAATAATGAAAAACTATACCTGTCTAATAGAAATTAAAGCTTTTGGCCCACCTGAAACATTAAACCGATCCAGTGCATCAAAATTAAATTTTCCAACAAGAGTTACCCAATCATTATCAAATGATCCAAAAATCTCGCTTATTGATTTATATGTTGTTGTTATGGGAGTAGTTACACTATTAAAATCAACTGTGTAACAAAATGATCTAAAAAATAAACTTAATTAATTTACTTAAAATCATAGACCTTATACTAATAGACAAGCCTTTTGTACACGTAGAATGGTCATAGAGGGTGCTCTTCACGTGTGACTTGTGACTTTTACGTGATATTATTGTACATTGTAAACACACAATGACAAAACTGATGTGAATTTACTGTACACCACTGTAGTATGTCTGACCGGGTACTACCTTAGCTACTTTATAAGCAAGTCCAGTCTATTAGTATAAGGTTTATACTTAATATAAATACCTCTTTAATTTTTTAATGTTTACTTTTTATTAACTGTCGAATAGTTTAGCTGTAAGTAATTCCATGATTTGTTTTTGTCACATAGTGGACTTTCAACTAATAGATTATTGAATTCGTGAAAATTGATGTTTATTGGTTGAACGCTTTTTAAATCTTGAGGAACAATGAAAAATAAACCAAGTACATGTGAACCTCCAGGCAATAAATTTACAACCTGTAGAAATACATTATAAAAATGTATTAGATAGGTACATCACAAAGTTTTATACTTAAAAATAAGTAAAATATAAAATGACATGAGCTTACTACACTATATACACTAAAAGAAACTAAAACTATTTTAAAAATATAATTTGATTACTTCTAATGATTTTTGAAATATCCTATTACTATCAATCATAAGATCACTAGGACAATTGTAAACCAGAGCATGTGATTTGTTTGTGTGTTCATTCTGTATATTTATTGCTGATAAATGGACAACATAATAATTTTCACCTATGACCTAATTTGAAAATATATTATAAATATAGATGTATACATTAACATGCAATTATTAATTTATTTATTATATATAATACATAATACATATTTCTATAATGATAACTATAGTTATTTTATACTCAGTTACGTACTTGTCCTACAATAACTCCTGGAATATACGATTCTTTGGTAGACAAATTTTCTAAACAATGCTTTAAATGTTCTTCGATAAATACTTTATTAGGCATTTTTCCACTCATGTATACTGTGTAACTGGAAAAATTACATAATTTTAAATAATTTTACATTAATAACCACCATAAAAAATACTATTCTCTATTTTGTTAAAATAAAATACTTATAAATTAAATGCTTACTATAATGAATAGACTAATAATCACAATTCACTTTTTAATGAACACAAATAATAATGGTAATAACACCCTCTAATATGAATTATTGAAACCTAGGTACTTTTAATGATTGTCTTTAGTTGAAACTATGTAATTCATGTTATTTATTCAATTGCAAGTGATACAAATCAAGATTTAAAATTTTAACATAATATAATTTAGGATTTATGATATTATATTATTTTTTTATGTTATGTACTAAAAATAAAGGGTGAAATACATGCTGAAATAAGTAAGTACGTTTTCTTTGATTTATTGCCTTAGTGGTAAAATTGCATACGTTCCGTTGGCAATATTTGATAAGAGAGCCCAGTGGTTCCTAAAATCCGTAAACACTGCAATTAAGGTGTAAGGCGGATAATAAATACGCTAAAATGCACGAGAGAAAGTCTAAAAAACGGCACTAATAAACAAATCACATTTAGTGACGTGCCGGTGTGCTATGCGAATCTGACTTTAGGCAAATCTGACTCCGCGGCGATTGAATTAATTTTTATTTATGTGTATGTTTTAAATTATTTATATCCATTTTATTTTATATTTTCTTACTTATTGATTATAACATTTTTATTATTTAATGGAATATTGAATATTTTGTATTACTGAAAATTAGTACCAACGATTATTGATTAATGAAAACCACTACGAAAATAAACTATTTACATTAATATTATTATATACTTATATAACTATTAATTATATTATAATAAATAAATTAATCCAATTACTTACCAGAGTTTTAATTGATAGCATAATTCAATATTACAATATACAGAGTGTCGATCAGTGTTATCCATATGCTAATAATTTCGTCAATATTAATATGTTTTTTTTATTGTTTTTAAGGGATCGCAATCCCAACACGGGAATTCCTTATCCCAACGGTAGTTTATAATAATTGTTTTCAAACCTATTTCATAAAAATTAAAACGGCCAATACTAAGAAACTATTGATCGGATATGAATGTATATGATAAATTACAATTGTATAGAATCATATATATTACAAAATTGCTCAAAGTGGCACTTTTACAAAATAACTTTATCAATATTTTTGGGAAATAAAATACAGATAATACACGAATATTTCTAAGATTTATGGGCAAAGATTTATTGGAAAATCTAATTTGGTAGATTATTATCATCGAAGACTACCCAATTTTAATTAAGAATTCCTGGAATTTTACGTACGATAATATTTACCGAGAATTCAACAACATCGAAAACTAATGTATATTTGTGTAAGTAAATGGGCGAATTAATTTATTACAATATAATTAGTAGCTATATAAGTATATAATAATATTACTGTAAATAATTCATATTCGTCGTGGTTTTCATTAATCAATAATCGTGGGTACTAATTTTCGTGCCATTTCCGTCCGTTATCGAAGTCGTTAATTGCTATTTACCGTCTATAAATACAATAATTAAAACTGATCTATAGTTTACATTGTTATTGCCAAAAATAGAAATTTATAGTTCTTATAAATTAATACAATAAAATATCTGTATTGTGAATAGAAAATACCCAGTATTCCAATAAATAATAAAAATGGAATACCATTAAGTAAGCAAACAAAATATAAATTGTATATAAATAATTTAAAACATACGTATAAATAAAAATAAATTCAACCGCCGTGGAATCAGATTATCCCGACGTCGCATTTGCCTGGCCTAACAGGGAATATGACGTCGGGTGATAATCCAACTCGATGCAGTCACATTTGCCTGACATCAGATTCGCCTGTTATAACCCAGGCGAATGTAACACGTACGGGCAAATCTGACTCCCTGCACTCACATTCGCCTGACGTCAGATTCGCCCGTTATACCGGAGCGTAATACGTCCGAGGTGGCTGTCTTTGGCGCTCAATAAAAAAAATAAAATAGAACGAAATCCGGGGTCATACGTTTCACCAAAATAAAACTAGAGACGAGTACTCCCGGATAATATGGTCGGATAAACGGCATCTTCGGCCGGAAAATCCTTTAATGGTCCGGGCAATAAACCGAATGGTCCGCATGTAGTGACGTGCCGGAGCGTAATACGTCCGGGGACCGAGGTGGTTGTCATTGGCGCTCGTAGTAGTGATTGGTTATTTTTATAGTATCACAAAGAGATACAGCAATTATTTTGATTAATTTATTTTATTATTAAATTATTTTAAGCTCAAAAAGGCAACAAAAAAGGTATCTTGTGATTTTTCGATTAAATCATTTTTTCCAGTAGAAAACATCGTCCGTGTTTTTATAAAATAATGAAATCGTAAAACTATACGTTTTACTACGTTTTTTCCCACATAAGTGCTTTTATTTAAAAAATGGAGCCGAAAATCAAAAAATTATCACTTTAAAGTTTAATCTAAATAACTTGAGCTTTCAGAAAAATTGTTACACGTAAAAATCGGAGCAAGTTTACTAGGAAAAAACGTGTCCACAGACTAGAACAAGGAAAAAAAAAATTGTAAAACATTGTAAAACTAATAGCTCCCCTCGCTACGTTCGGAATCTAAAACGTTATAAAACGCCAAATTTTATAAAAAAACATAGAATTCTATAGTACGCATAGAATTCTGTGTAGAAATATGAAAGTGAAGAATTGACTAAGGATTATCACTACTGCCATTATTATTATCTTTAACTTTAAGAAAAAAGGTTAACATAATGCCATTTTTATAATCGGTTTGTATATTTAACATATTATTAAAGTTGTTTTTTATTTCAATGTGTATGTGAAAAATAATCCCAACATTAAACATCATAATAGGTATGTAGATGATACTTTTATAATATTTAAAGCGCAAATAAAAAAAATACAAAATATAGTAAATAAATTGAACAAAATTGATAAACACATACAATTTACAATTGAATTACAAACCGGGAATCAAATAAACTTTTTAGACGTGAACATTAAAATAATTAATGATATATTTGAATTTATTATTAATAGAAAACCTACACTAACTGATGTTGTAATACCTAATGATTCTAACCATCTCTATTCACAACGATTAGCATAGTTTATATCAATGATGCATAGATTAGAAAATATCGCTTTAAACAATAATAACTACTTTCAAGAATTAAATACAATAAAAAAAAAAAGCTTTAATTTATGTTTATAACTAAAAACTCATTGACAAATTACATTTTAATATTAAAAACCAAAATAAAAATATCATTATAACATCAATTATATTATTACCAAATACAACAGTTTCTTAACTAACAATTTCATTAAAAGTATTAACAATAAACATAATAATCTAAATATAGTATATAAATAAAAAAATTATATACAAAAATTAAAAATAACAAATAAAAGAATGAATGCGTCGCCTGGAGTATTATGATTAGAGGTGGGATTTATATTTTCTTAAAATCCTTAAAATATGATGTTTTTATGTCGTTTAATAAAGGCAATATATGCTCTTAATGTTCTTTTAAAATACCAGATATATGATGTTATGTGTCCTTAAAATGGCAAAATATTATTTTAATATTCTGAAAAAAAGAAAATCCAATTTGAGTTTTCAGCTTAAATTAAATTGTATTATTAATTTGGTTTACAACACTTTTAATTTATTTTATTAAATTAATATTACAAACTCATGACAGCTAACGTTATTTTGTTATTTCTGACGTGCTATTGCCATCAATAAGAAATATCTAGTGATTAATTTTTATTAGAAACCCAAAAGGATGTAAACATAACTCGCTTGTAAAATAAATTGTATTTATTGATCAATATTATTAAAACGCCGATAAACGTAAAAATAGGATCAAAAATAAAAATTATTTATAAAATATTCTCAAAATCTCAAATAATCCTAACGTATTGAATATTCTCTAAACCTTAAAATATGCTTTTTTATGCAAAATACATTTTTTCCTCTGAATTCTATGTTCCCATTTAACTGCATACACTAGAAATAAATATGCAAAATCATAAAAATCCGACCTCTAATTATGATAAATGTATTATGCGACCGGTTTCGAATTAAAAGTTCATTAGGTATAATAGTACCTATTGATAGTCAAAATATAAAATGCAACGGTCGCGTTAGTTTAATATAATTACAATGTACAACGAATAAATTACAGAAATAAATACGCTTTTAAACAAAAATTATATTATTAAAAGTTATTTTTTTTTTTTTTGTTCTTACTTTGTAAAAACCGGTTGGCGTTATTCTATAAAATAAAAATAAATAAATAAAATATACTAAGGTAAACCCTACAGAAATTGCAAAACTCCGTTTAAAGAACAAACTACAGAAATTAGATTAAATAAAGTAAATCCAAAATCAAACTTTGCAAAACAAATCTTAAATAGTAAACACAAAATCACTAACAATATAGAAAAAAACCTAATAATAATTTGTAAAAAAAAAAAAGAAATAAATAAATTCAGTATTAGAAAGCTATCACATACACAATAAAATAAAAAAAAACAACCACTTTAATAACATATTAAATATACAAAATGATTATAAAAATGGCATTATGTTCACCATTCTTCATAAACTTAAAGATAATAATAATGACAGTAATGACAATCCGTTTTTTTGGGTTTAATATATATTAAATATATTATATATATATTATGTAACATAATCAAACAAAAAATAAAGATTAAGTATAACTTTTAACAGAAAACATATTCATCTAAAAATTGTATGCTATATCAATACCATGCAAAATATTAGCAATTATATAAGTACGTCCAAATTAATTCCTATGCTAGACGTGATTGATCACAAAGGTATGCAAAATACATTAACAATAATTGAACATTGGCAATAGAATTTAAAACTTTATTCAGGCAATAAATAGACAAATTGAAAAATAACAATGCAATTTTAGGGGCTAGGTAGGCAACATTGTATACAAAATAGAATTTAAAAAATCGTTTAAAAAACACATTTTCAGGTGCTGGATAGACAATTTCTTTAACCATTAATAGTCCAATTTCAGGAATTCAATAGGCAACATTGTATACAAAATTGGGAACCACTGGGGACTGGCGATTCTTATCAAATATTGCCAGCGGAACATACGTGTAAAATTATTCGGTACCTATAGTAAAAGTGAAAGCACAGAGTAGCAGTATGTAGTAATTCAGGTATATAAGACACGAGTACGGATTACGGTTAGGTACTTCTTACTCTACTGGGTAGTAGGTAGTTAAATATTCTCTGAAATTGATAACTCAACCGGACCACAAAGGTAGATAATAATGACACATAAATTGATAATAATTTATTTTATTTATTCGTATGGCTAGAAAACATAAAAAATTAATACATAAGTAGGAGAGATCAGCAATGATGTTACATATTATACATTATAAATAACACACAATAATCATAATCATAGATTAATATCTTAATGTCGTATCCATTCGATAACGTATGGAGTTGCGTTGGCAAAGTCCTTAAGTGCTCCGTTGAATTTATGATTTGAGTACTCGCTTATGATGTGTAAAATAGTCTGATTATATGGGCCACAGTCACAATCTTGAGCTGAGGTTAGACGCCATTGTGCATCAGGTATCCACATTTTCCGTGTCCCGTCATGATTCGATTAAGGATGGCCCCTTTCGATTAAAGTTTTGATAACTGCCGACTTTACATTAGTTTTTCCGGCTGTGGTGCTACCCAATCTCCCCGTCAAGCGTTTAGAATATTAAAACGAGAGATTTCGAATTCTATGGCGGTATTCCAGGGTGGTTTCCTTGATTTGAGCCTTTGTGCGCCTATGAGAATGTTGCCGTACCAGTGAATACGTATTGAGGGGTTAGAATTACATTTCCTTCGTAATTTTAGGAGTGACTGTTTGTGGCGTAGAGCGGTTCTAACGATATTGTATAAAACCGGTAACCATTGAACAGAGGTCAATTTGAATGTTCCTGATATCGTGCGCATGCTATGATTGAGCTGTGAATCAATCCGTTTCACATGTGTACTGTTTATCCAAACAGGCACATAATATTTCGCTACAGAGTACACAAGTGCAATGGTAGAGGTTCTCAGTGTGGAGGAATCGGCTCCTCAGTTTGAACCCACTAGTTTCTGTGTTATATTATCATTACATAGTAGACTTTCACCCCAAGGACTGAATGGCATCATCGTTGCACAGTAGGCCAGAATAAGTCCAAAACGGGACAAAAATTAATAATTTGATGTTCAGAAAATAGATAATCTGTAATAACACTTTGACAGCAGTGGGATAAATCTAAGTAATCCATTATATGTTAACGTACAATTAACGATTAATATACCGGATAACAAACTATAAATATACGTATTATTAACTTTTTGTTTTCTGATATCATTTGTACTCGTATATTTCTCGTTTATTTCTCAATATACACTAGACATTTAACTTCGAAATGGCATCATTGAATAGCCACATCGATTAATAGTAAAAAGTTATTATTTTTTTCTGAAAATTGTTTTAAAATATTCTATTTTATTATTACTTAGTGCTAGTTAACGTTATTTTAGTTTTTCTCACGTTATTGATGTATTCAAAATGACCGGTGCACACTAGGGTTTTAAATTCAACTGAAATACAGTGGATTCCGCTTAATGTGAGCACGTTGGGACCAGCCCTGTTTGCCCACAATAAGCGGCTGCCCATAAAAACCGAAATTAATTAAAAGAACACAATAATTTGTAGTATCAAAATTGTTTTTATTTTACAATTGAAAAGAAAATGTTTAATTACTACATAAATAAATCTAAATATAATATACTAAATAAAATTACTATTTGGGTTTAGAAGGTGTACAAACTTGTTGCAATTGCTTGTTATCTAGGCTGTTTAGTGTGGATCTAGTTAACAAAATGGTTACACGCTTCAAGCTTATCAGAAAGATTACTTTCGTTACCCTCTTGCATAAAGTCACATGCAAGTCTATATATTTAGTCAACAAAATCAAATGATAATACTTTTTATTATAATCATTTTCGATAAACACAATCTCCTAGATACGACGAAACCCGATTATATTAGTCGTTTTAAATACATATGTATATGTATATATAAAATATATATTCTAGCGCTATGATAAAATAAAAATTGCCCACATAAACCAAATCGAGTTTCTATAATATGTGTTTTTTTTAACCTTGTTAATATACATTTGTATTGGGACCAGACCATTTTACCCATATTACGCAGATGCCCATATTAACCAGTGCCTACATTAGGCGGAATCCACTGTATTTAATTACATTAGTACATTAAGTACTCACGGGGAGGGGGGTCATGGGGTTTAAACCACCCTCCACCCTTATTGGGTTTTTTTCTGCAATCAATTCGTATTAATTTTTTGAGCGAAGAAGCTTATAGTTTTACGAAGATTTTTTTTTTTTTAATCTGTGCGCTACTTTTTCACCAGCAATTTTGTTCCAAATTTTAATGATAGCAATGTTTCTGAAATTAAATTTCTCTAAGGAGGTAGGTACTTTAGAGAGGTCATTTTTTGATTTATTTACCAAGAGTTTTCCCAGCAAATGTGAAAAACAAGCATAAAACATAGGAAAACCAGGAAAATTGGTACATCATTAAAGATATTTGATTAAAGAAAAAATATAAAGCCTATTTAATCATTTTACTATAAAATGACATGTATATTGTTAACAAAGCATCACTATTAACTGAACTCCGCTCAGAATCATTTTTTTTGTAAGCAATGGTTTATCATTGCTATGTGTAGCGAATAATGTATTGATTTTACTAAGATGTTTATTTTTTTTTTATCTTGTGTACAAAAATTCGACCATGAATCTTGTTCAAGTATATACTCGCGGCACCATTTCTGAAAGAGAATGTTGTCCAAATAATACTTTTGTGAGGTGATTTTTTGGGAATAATTGGGGAAAAAAATTGTAGGTAAAACGATAAATATTTACGGCGAGCCGCGGCATTGCCGATTTCATTATTTTTAATTTTTGCTAATTATATTTCTTACCAAAAATACTGTTCCAATTAAAAAATGATGGAGATCGATTTTTTCCAAAAAAAGATGAAAAATAAGATTTTTTTAAAAAATACAGTGTGACGATTTCATTATTGAAAATTGACTACATTTTTCTACCAGAAATCTTTGTCCAAATTTTTAAAACATTCAACTATTTTCAGGCTATTTATAGGTATTTGATATTTTCGTGTTTTTGTATGTATTTTTATTTGGTAAAAATCTGTTATTAAAATTATATGACTTATGTAAAATGCTTGAAAATTTAGCACATAAGGTACATTATAAGTCTTAATTAGTGGTAAAAGAATAAAAAAGTGGAGTGTTACATAATTGTTTTTTTTTTTTATATAATCATTTTAAGATAAAATTGTAACGAAAATCGTAAATATTACGGCCTTTCTAAATATGTATAACCGAACTTTGCTTCGAATCGTTTTTCGTTGGCAATGATTTATCATTGGTTACAGATATAAATTAAACAACTACGTATCCTACCTTCCTACCTTTACACTTACAACAGCGGGACACTCGTCCCCATTATCAGATTTTTTTTTTAGTATGCAAACATGAAGATAATAAAAAAGGTTTGTGGAAACTGGAGAGGGATTATATATTATTACTGAAATTAATATGTGTGTTGTGTACAATTAAAAATATGCATGCTGAACAAATATCGTACATTATTGTGGTTTGTAAGTGAATCGATCGGCTTTGTGTGATTTATTCTTTAAACGTTTTCCTTTAAATAAAAATGTAATATACAAATTCTTTACGTAGTTTTTGAACGATGAAGTTTGTGGGTTTCGTACATTTCGGTTAGAACTAAATCACATATTTTAACTGTATTCGGTACAACATGTTACATATACCGTCCAACCCACCCTATCTTAAAGACGTTGCTGAAACTACCGTTGTGCAATAATATTTAGGCAAAATAAACCAATAATAATATTATCAACTATTGTTAAATTAAAAACTATGTTATACCTATTGTTGTAATACATTGTATATATTATGTGAACCTACCTAAATAGTGTATAAAAAATGTTATCAACAAATTGGCGTTTGTCATATATTCAGTACGTTCATATAAGTAAAAAAAATATATTTTACAGCATAATGGCACGTTCTTAAAACTAAAATAGTTAATACCATATTAGTCATATTACTCTATGGTCATCGCCAATTATAGTTCCTGCTTCCTAACCACATTTATATAATTACCTTATATTTTATGTAGTAAAAAATTGTATGAATTACCGCAGACTATACAACTGCTGCAATAAGTACACATAAGATTTTAATCCTAATATATCCTGACTATTGGTGCTTTATGTATAATTTTATCCCGACCTAACTTAACGAAAAAAATCAACTTATTTTGTAATTATTTAAAAAAAACGTGAACTTGATTACATTCATTGTTTTTTAAATTGGTAACTGCTGCAGTCTACTGAACTAACAATACATTACCTATCTTAAAATTTAAATAAAAAACAATTTTATTAAATATTGATAAAAATTTGTATTTAATTAATCAATTCTTATTTATTCTTGATAAGTAAATATTATATTAGAAAAACATCTACCTACCTATTTACTTCTTTTGTGTCACCACTGCAACCAAGTCACGTGTAAATACAATAATATATGTGCGCGTGTGTCAATATAATATTGTATAGCGTATACATTTTACATATAGATAGGTAAGTACCCAACCTACCTATAACTCTCTAGTAGATAAAATTCTGTATTTGTATAAACATAAAGGTGCCTATAATCTATATATATATATATTATGATTCGTGTAGTTTTGTTTAGTTTTTTGTTTTGTGATTAGAAGAAATAATCACAACCGTTTTTATACATGGTTAGGTTAGGAATTTATACGCATTCCATTTTTAAATTTCGGCAGTGGGAGAGTTGTGGAGCAATACTATTCAAACACCAATGATTTTTACTCCGCTACTATTTCCCTGTCTACGCTTAAAAGTGGAATATTTTACGAACGAGTTGACAGAAATCAAAAATGTCAACATCAAAATTAATTTTATCTATTTATGGAATTTTTACTCCAGGTTCTTATTTGAAAAATCTAAATATACGAATATATCGTCTTTAAATGGTACACTTAAAAATGTCAAAATTCAGAATTGAATACATGCACAATTTACCTCTAAAAATGGAGTAAGCATGCTTAATAAATCACCTTATGTATGATAAATAGATAATAGTATCTAACTTATGATAGAGGGATCACGATCAAGAGAATGACCAAGAACGAAAATTAACGACGGACGACAATGAAGGGAGTAATTTCTTACAAAGAGCTCAAAATTATGTTATATTATAAATTAAATTTATTGTAATCTTTGGATTTAAAAAAAAAGTAATAAATTAAACGACCCAATTGAATTGTCGACGCTTAAAGTAAAATAGGAATATTAAAAATATTTGAATTGTGGAGAACAAACTTTGTTTTAATACTGTATTCGTTCTTTTTTTTATATCGAACCCGTCTTATTGAAAAGTCCTGGTTGCTGCTTCCAGTGACGTACTTAATATTTGGTTGTCCTGAATACATGTTTTTTAATACCCCCTTCCCCCATAGGTTTTTTTTTATAGTAGACATTTTTCTGACCCATAAAAAAAAAATAACAACACATGCGATATGGTAATAGTGGCATACAGTAAGTACAAATTTACCGAGTGTCCCAGAATGTTGAATGTCATAGGTAATCTCAGTACCAATCGCAATCACAAAAAATTATGGTTAAATAGATACGAACATACTTTTCACGACGGAGCCATTGTATGTGTATTATGTGTATCTGTATATCTGTATCTACGCGCACCGGTACTATTTTAAGAAATTTTAGGTATATGTTGTAACTAGTAAGTATACCGTTATAATTTTTATTGTATATTAGGTATTATACATGAAATAGTAAACACATTTAAAATTAATATAATATATTTATTTAAGAGAAGAAAGGTTAACTAAGCATGAGCTATGCTTAATGTTTCGCATAATTTAGAGATGACACTGCACAATACCATGCAGATATGATGATTATCAGGGGCGGTTCGTCAGGGGAGACTCTGAGACTGCGTCTCCCTTTGAAAAAAAACCAGCTACTTGTAAATAATAATTAATTAAAAATAACACACAGAGATAATTTTGTTTAAATTGAAAATATATATAAATCGTTTTCATTGTTCATTATTATAAATTATAAATAAAATAAAACCTATTAATAGTTATTTCGATGGAAATACCATTTTAATAATTTCCACGACGGTGGCCGGTTCAGTGAAACCGAAGCCCGACCGACAGTTTCCATCGTAACATGTAACGGCACGGCTGGTTGGACGGAGTGGGCCGGGGAGAATAAGCCACGTATTATAGACGCTATTGAACCTGGGTTCACAACAGTTATTGCCGTGCCGCTGCGCCGTTGTTAATTAGTTTCAGACGTTTTAGTCGCTGTTTATTCATTATTTAATAACTATTGTACGTTTATCGGTCACCTATCTAATATTTATTATTTTTGACAATTTTACAAGGAATTAATTCGTTTATATTTTCAAAATGCAAAAAGACAAATTAATAGAATTTTTACTAACCAGTGGTTTCAATGCCTTAACATACTTTGTCAGTTAGTGTTAACTATTCCAACTACAACGGCTTCTAGTGAACGGTCTATGAGTACATTGAAACGTATTAAGACTTTTCTTAGAAACACAATGACCAATGAGCGGCTTTCAAGTTTATCATCCTTGGCGATTGAAAAAAATCTACTGCGTGATATGGCAAAGGATCCAGTTTTTGTAAATAGTGTTATTGACGAGTTGGCAGATAAAAAAGATCGCAGAATTGAATTAATTTTATAAACAAATTTTAGTATTAAATTTAGTTAAAAATATTAATTAAATATTAAATGAAGTATGAATATAATTAATTTTTTCAATAAAAAGGTTTTTCTTGTTCGTTGTATGGAATTTTTATTATATAATTTAAGTCTCCCCAGAATATTTACTCACGAGCCGCTACTGATGATTATAAAGTGTCAATTTATTTTTTGTCAAATCAAAAGATAAACGTTTACACTTACACTCACATTATTTTAACTGAACGATTTTAACATATCGTTCAATAAAAATGACGTCATTTTTATAATTTGACAAGACGTAAAGAAAATATAAAATTTGAACGGTCGGAAATTCGGTAGGTATCACACTGTCACTTGATTAACAACAGATGCATGTTACTAGCATTATGGCCCACAAGAAAATATATTTACGAGGAGGGTACCCAAAAATAAACGGAAAATCATTGCAGTGGGCGGAGCTTGTGTAGTACGTTTTCCTGCCGCTAGACGTGTGTAACGCAATTCATTGCCAGTTCAGTGTTGCCTGTGTTATCGACCTGGCTTCTTCTGCTTGTGTGCTGTGCTTGCTTTTTCTTATGCTGCTTTTGATTTTTATGATGGTGAAGTGAATGTTCAACATTATAGTCTAGTTCTACATACACAGTCATACAAAACACTTTTTAAACGCCTACACTACACAAAAAACAAGAGTTTTTAACAGATTTTGGTATTTTATATACATTTTGAAAACCATTTCAACAAATAATATAGTTTTGAAATATTTAAAAAAAATTTAAATGTTTTTGCTACTTATGTTTTTTGAAATAAATTTAAAATTTTGTTTGATTAATAAAACAACATATAATAATAAATAAATGTTTTTTCTTAATGACTCGCCTCAGTGTAACAGCCAAACGCTCTTCAGGTGTTATCACATGGCGAAACTTATTATATTTCGTTAGTTTAGGTTTGACATTTTCCAGAATATAGATAAACGACTCCAAACTCCTACGGAACTAGTCAAAGAATTTCTCGTGATTTTTCTTTAAATCATTCATTAAATGGTGAAACTCTCCATGCTCTTCTTTTTTCTGGAACAACTGGTTAACCCATTCGGTTCTTGCTAAACGTTTTCTTCTAAGTCTCATCAATATACTAATACAACTTTCAACTAGGTAAAATAACTCACTCATGATATCAATCCAATTGTTTGATGGAAAAATAAAAAAAGAGGTAGGTATGAAAGTTTACGAAAATTATATTAAAATAAAAATATTAAATTGAATTCACGACAGCCGTAGTCAATGTCTCCAACAATTATGATGCGCCAATGCGAGCTCTAGCCATACCACCGAGTCGCTCGACAGTCGTATCTAGTCGACAGTAGCATGTAGTCGGTTCTAGGGTGAGATCGGCATAATAATATAATAATTGTTATATATACCCATCTACGGCTCTATACAAACTTATAACAATCACAGTGGACTACGAGATGTGGCTATTAAATAACGAGACTACTCGCCTAGAGGGCGCCCGAGATAGGTAGTGAAAAAACGAGTAATGCGTTGGGTATCTAAATATCTATGCACGTATCAAAACACGTTTTCGTCACTATTATAGTAATTGTGCAGTAGTGGTTTGAAACGAACGTGTTTTTTTCTCGTGCCGAAAACCATGTGTGACGAAAAACATGAGCAACGGATAAACGTAAAATTTTCTCGTTAAACTAAAAAAAACTCCAACTGAGTGCTATAAGTTGTTAAAAGAGGCCTATAGTCAGGATTTCCTATCTCGGGCGCGTGTTTTTTTAAGTGGCATAAATTATTTTGTGAAGGTCGAGAGTGCACCGGAATCCAATTCAGTCGTAATCTAAATTAACCGTTTTCTTCAATCTCAACGGCATCGTGATGACTGAATGGGTTCCAGAGGGTCAAACTGTAAACCAACATTACTATTTGACAGTTTTGGCAACATTGCGTGAATGAGTTCGTAAGAAACGGTCGATATTGTGGAAAAACAAGTCGTGGATCTTGCACCAGGATAAAGCTTGAAGCGTTATTTGGCCGCTTAAAGCACTCCAGTACTCGAACACGCGTCTTATTCACCCGACTTGGCACCCTGCGACTTTTACTTGTTTCCGAAGATAAAGTCTGCCTTAAAAGGAATCCGGTTTGAGTCGATGGAAGAGGTGAAACAAAAATCGGCGGAACTCCTGAATGGTCTTACGAAAACAGACTTCCAGCACTGCCTCGAGCAATGGAAGAAACGAATGAAACGGTGTATGGCGAGGGGAGGGAAGCATTTGAATGTAGAATAACTTTTATAATAAAACACTTTTTCGTAACCAGTCTCGTTATTTAATAGCCACACCTCGTACTTAGATCACATGCCTGTAAGTGCTTATGTACAAACGTGCAATATTATTACGTCAAAAATGTCCTCCAACGGCTCCAATAGTCCAGCATACAACTTACCTATAAGCAATAGATGCCAACTATGTAGACGAATTAAGTGGTGGTTGTACTTGGCTATTGTTTTTTTTCTTAGGATTTCTGAAGCTGTCTGAAACGCATTGCAGCGATTAAAATGTTGAGAGATACAGCTCCTCGCACTAAAATATGACCAAGCCGTATAGGATCCGAGTGATCCAACTACTTCTGGAAAAAAAAAGAAATTAAAACTTAGAAGGCTTGGAAACCGATTTTTACAACAGAAAATTGTTTTATTACCAAAGCATTGATTATAATCAGTGACTAAAGTAAATACATAATACATAATAATTATTTATGTTATATATTCTTTTTTTTTCTCCTTCGCCCTAGTATCTGCCGTCGTATCATTCTTAATCGCATTCAACCACCTTTTTTACACTCTTCCTTTTTACTTCTTTTCTCATACGTTTATTTTTTTACAATGTTTACTGCTTCGGATTTCTCTATTCCCCGTGACATACGTAACATACCCAAACTATCTTAGTTTATTTTCTGTAATTTTGTATACTATATCCATATCTAAGTTACCTCTTATGTATTCAGTGGCGCATCTGGAGCTCAATTAATGGATGGGGGCTGCTTAAAAATTGTAATATATCAAAAAATATCGCAAGGAGTTTCTTCCTTCCACAAAAAAAGTAACAGTTATAATTTTTGTTTGTAATTCCTCTTCTTACCAGTTAAAAAAAAGTAGTCTATAGATATAAACTATAATTAGGTGTTATAAAACAAAAATAAAAACTATGTACAGAATTTTATGTAGCAGCAATTTTCTCCTATAAATATAGAATGTCCTACATTGGAATTCTTATATTAATACTTCTATCAATATTCATGTTTTGTTTTCAATCGGGTTTGGGGCGAGGGGGACACATATGTAGAGAAAAATTAAATTGTTATTTTCATCCCTTAATTATTGAAAAAAAAAAATATCTTTTCATTTGATCATTTTTCAAAATTTTAGCCATTTTGTAAAAGATATTATTCAAAAGAAGTTAAAACTTCTCTTAGTAATAGCCGTTTAAATTTCTTGAAAATTATCGCGATAAATAAGGAATCACAATCAGCACGATAATTCCTTATCTTCTAATGAATATTAATTGTTTCCAAGTTAATTTTCTGGAAATCAAAACGGCTATTACTATTAGAAATCGGACCAATCTCAACAATTCTTGGGCAAAACGCGAAATGTCCACGATACTTGGCCAAAACGTTATACTTCGACTTATGCCCGGACGAACTCGGTATAGTGGTCAACATCATTTGGCCAAAACTGCAACGTCCATAAAGTTCAATTTGCCCGATTTCTTCTTTTACCCATAACAAATAAATAAATAAATCCATGCCAGACAACAATTGTATACAAAATGGTATACAAAGATATGTACAACAGTTTTAAAGCAATATTAATCTTCCCCCCCCTGCAAACCGATCTATATATATATATAGACTTCTGCTTGGACATCTAGGATATCGATATCCCTATGTATTGCGGTCTATGTTTGCCGCGTCGCTGCATTTTAAATAATACATTGACGAGATTGTATTAAGTACATAAATCGCAATTAAAAATTATCGAAAAACGTACGAGCTGAATAGCGGAAAGAAAAAAAATAAATACGGCATACTCAGGTGGGTAATGCCCAATATATGAATTCAGGTTATATAGGTCATATTTTACTAGCTGATGTTTATTACCTACTTAATTTCGTACTCTCAACTTTTTTTTTTTTTATTCTAAAAGGTAAATGTTTTTAATTTTTTGTTTTCATCATTAAAAAGTATTTTCAGATTTTCTATAAATTCAAGTGTTATTAATAGTAGCAAACAGTTGTCCCAAGACAGACAACCTTAATAAATAATAATAACACGAGTTTTTGCGTATGGTGTAAATTGCGATATAGTACACAACAAAAGTAGTGATCCGTGTACCTATAGATATATACCAAAGTTTATGGCAGTGGTTAGTTTTAAGAGGGAGGTGGGCGATAGATGGATCACTAACCGCCTTTGACAATTTTATTGTTTGATTTTAGTCTTTTACTAAAGTGTAGAATATACTATATTACGTTATTTTTCTACATTCAATATTCGGCGCGTTGATACGAACTTGAGTATATTCGTATTTTTTTGTTTTCGTTTCGAGGTTTGCACATTAGCACTGACAGTGGACGGTGAGGGGATTAATGTATTGTGTTGTGTGTTTATTAAGTTGTACACGCGATTAGAATTTAATCGATTTGTTTCGTTTGCACCGGTTTTCTTTCGTCGTACCATTCGGCCGTATTTTAATTTTTTTCTTGTTTTTCGTAAGGGGGACGAATTTCGAAAATTCGAACTTCCGACAATATTATTGCGGGACGCACTACAACCGCCACCGGTTTTTTGTTTAGAATATTATTATACTACTCCCTATAAAATTCGCCTGTCACGCGCCGTAGGTATACGCGATACACATCACTGTACGTGCGTGCGTGCGCGCGCAAATAAAGCGAGTACGGCGGAAACGGGTACGTGTGTCGTGGAAACAGAAATTGCGCTTTTTTAGCGTCGCGTAGGACACGTACGGTTGCCGCGGCGATAGGCGTCAGAGCGAGCGCCGCCGAGTGCGAGCGTCGTTATGAGTGCGCGCGGTGTAATATCACCCGCCGCTACTATCCACTGTCGACGCCGCCGCGGTGGTGTGGCGGCGGCGGCGGCGGTCAAAATAGAAGGCCACGTAGTCGCGTGCCCGCGGCGTATAATATAAATTTCGTCCCGCGCGCGCGTTGGTAGGGAGTCCGAAAGGAAAACGTTGTTACGCGGCTACCGGGTACTTCCCTCTCGACCCCGCCCTACGGACGGCCGACGGCCGTCGATAATCAAAGTTTCGCGCCCAGAAGCGTTATGCGGGGAAGGGACGGAATGTTTTTCGGCGGGTTTGTTTTCTCGTCGCCGGTGTAACGTTAACGAGTAGGTGTAATAGGCGCGATACCGCCACGGTTGAACGGCAACGTTCGCCGCGGAAAGCGGAAAAAAAATAATACGACGGCAGCGTATCGTGTCCGGCGCGTAGTGACTAGTGAGTAGGGAGTAGTGACATCATAAAGTCGTCATTCGTTCCAAGTTCTAACGCGTACGTACGCTCTACACCGTACAGGCCGGTGAGTAGTGTAGAGTCGGTGCGTGCGCGTCCGCTTTGTTTTTTTTTTTTTTTTTCACTATCGTAAAACGTCGAATACCGCAGATCGCGGGCCGCCGCCGCCGCGTTCATGCACAATATTGTTATATACATATACAATCGTGTGTATTGTACGTTCATAAGGCGCGCGCGGGGATGTACGCAGTACTATCGCGCGTTATATATAATACGTATTTTATTATTGTTGTTTTATTTTGCGCTGACGTTCGGTGCGCGTGACCACGGCCGCAGCAGTTAGTATTACTTTGACGACGACGGACAACGAGCGCCGCTGACAACATCGTTGGTAACACCGAACCAAACTGACCTTGGACCGTGAGTTCCCCGGACGACGGTCACACTGCTTTGTCGATACGTCGATAAAAAGCGGAAATTCTTGATAAAAACGTTTGGAAAATTTTCGTTTTCCGCGCGTTTAACGTGGAAATCTTCATCAAAAATAGCGTAAAACGTTCGTCCGAACGAATTTCAAGTGCACCGAACGTTCGACACGGGTTTCGCGAATTACGCATCAGCGGTGAATTTTCCGTCAACTATCGATAGTTGAGGACCAAGAACAATCGTTGACCGGACTACCGATGACTGCCCCCGTTCCCCGTTGATCTATCACGACCCGTGAGTGCTTTATTTACATCCAGTTTTGTTGTCGAAAAATATATTTCCCGTGTCCGAATTCGCTTAAAATACGCCGCTTTTGTCGTGCCGAACCATCGCAGGTCGTCTGCGTATCGCGTAACGTGTCCAGGGACGCATTTGAACGGGCTACCTAGGTGTACACCATCGGCGCTTATCGGCTACAAACATCAGCTCGGATCACGTCAATCTCAGACATGGTGAGTACACGGTTCACGACCGCGGCAGCCTACTTTTTAACCATTTTGTTGACGGCCGTGTTTACATTGTGTACGGAAATTTTTCCCGCGACCCTACTAAGACGATGTCTTTGAGACCTGTGTATACCGATATTCCGGACCGATTTTGTCGTTTTCCGTTATATTTTTGGACGGCCCGATCAATTTTCACGGTCCCCATTCGGATTTATCATCTTTTCGGTGATGTCTCGAATATAATTTTCAACATTAAAATCGTACCCCTATGTGCCCCGGGCCCCCTCTGAATAGATTTTGGGCATTTTTGGTAGTTTTACAACGCTCCGAAAGAATTTGATACCTATTTTGCACTGATTTTTACTTTTTTTCATACTTTTTCCACTATCACTAGCTCTGATAATGCTCATTGTTCCCGATTTTCTCCTATTTTCCGGCTTTTCTGATTTTTTTTGGCCTCCATATCAACACAATAAGATGTCCAAGAAGAGCTAACAATTATTTCTTATCCCAATAATTTTTACCAAACAGAGGTAGTTTTTTAAAAAACGTTATATTTTTTCCATATTTATGATAATAGGTGTCTATGTTTAAATATATTTTCAGACTTTTCATTTTAAATTTAAACGTCTCATAAAATTATCCGAGTATAAAAAAATAAACTCCCAATCTACCTATTTTTAATTAATATTTATTTAAGAATTGAATCATGTTGAAAATTATTGTTTTATGTGTGATATTTCCTATTTTGAATTTAGACATTCATTATAAGTATATCATAATATTAATTACAGTACCTTTCGATGAATTAATGATAATAAAATATTAAAATAATTATATACCTTATTTATTTAAATAATTCTTAACATTTTCTTTAATGCCTAAAAAATTACCTATAAATCATAATACAACTATTATGTAAACAATAATAATAACAATGATTGTTTGCTTTTCGAGTGTATTTTTATACATGCTCACTGTTTTTGTTTACTACAAATTTATCTCAACATAGATATACTTACACATTTTTCATTAATTTAAAATTTTGTGTGTTTATTTATATATAATTTTTAGATTTAATTCATTATCAATCTAATTATCATAATATATTATGAGATATACCTAGTACTTTAGTAGGTAGTTTTATAAAATATTTTTAATCTTTAAAAATTTGTTATAACAGTTATAATTTTGAAGAAATTTTAATAGATAATTGTTCTTAGTGTTATAAATTATAATAGGTAATTTTTTTTTAACAGTTAATAATTTTTGGGCCATAGGTATGCAAATAACTAAAGATGTATATTAAAATTGAATAATGTTCCATTGAAATAATAATAAATATTCCAAAATTCAATATCGATAATATTTTATTGTTGTATTTTGTTTCACAATTTAATGTTGTCAAATTTCTATTTCTATTGGATAGTTAAAACAAGTAGTTTTTCAATCAAGGCAATATAAATCTTTATAGATGTAGTTTTTTTTATTTCTTTATTGATGCCCAGACTATTTTGAACATTTGGAAAATTAATGAATTACTCAAACTTTATTTATTTCAATAGTCAGTGCCCATGAACTAAGTTTTATTATGTTAATAGACTTGTGTTTAAATAAAATAACAAAATAGTAATTGGTAAACTTGTCTTCAAAAATGTTGCTTTGATGATACATGTTGGCATAGAATAATATGTACATATTATACAGTATAGTAATTAATAATCTATAGTAATATGCATCACAAGCCCTGCATTTTAAAAGATGAGCTACCATTATTCTATGTTTAGATAAGCAAAATAAGTTTAGTTTTAAATTCCCATTTTCATTTTTATGAAGGTACCTGTTTATAACCTATTGTCTAATTGCAAATAAATTCAAAAACTTAAATAAATTTTGAAAGAACTTTTAAAAAGTGTCTTAAATTTATATTAAGTATTAGGTACATTTTGTAAATTAAATAGGTATATAACTTGATCTTATTAAAACATTAAATTAAGATGTTGGTTTACAAATATAAAGCTATCCAAATGGAGAATGAAAAAAAGTGTTTTTATATTAAAACAATTCTAATTGCATTCAATTAAAATTAAACTATATACCTAATATAATAAATACTTATTAAACTTAATCTTTTTTTTTTTTTTTTATAAAAACCCTTCAAATGAAATTTCGATATTACCTTGGTTTGATGATTTTAACATTTCCATTTTTTTTAAAAATTTAAATTTAAAAAATAACTAAGCACTAACTATACTTCTCTGTATAACATCTATTATACTGACTACATTATTCAATAGTAGACTATTTAATTAACTAGATAAATACATTAGTTTTGTATTGAAAAACAAAAATACCTATATAATATACAATATACATATTATGGTAATACATTTGTATGAATGGTACATTTTATCCTTTTTTTTGCTTTTTACGGTTTTACACATTAATATAAGTATTGTATAATTTATGTACAACTATTATACACATTTTATCAATTTTATAACCAAAATAAGAAATATTAACTATAATATGAAATAACTACTGATACACAAAATCAATTGAGATTTTTTTCCTATCATTTATCCAAATAAGTATGTTGGCGTATTATGAAAGTCTTATTAATATTATTTCTATACATTTCTATTCTCGTATATCCTTATTGTTCAACTTTATTTTTATGAATTGCCCGGTTTTTATTTTAAATTTAAATTTTAGAGGATAGCTGGTCAACATATTTTACTTATTTATTTTATTTCTTTGTCAAGTTTGTATTTTGTAAACATTATAAATTAAAAATTGTAAATATATTTGTATGATAAAACAAAACATTTCATTAATACAGTTGGATAAATATTGGGAATCAGATGTATAATGCAAAACACCTTAGTAAATTAAAATCAACACTTATTGCTTAATTTAGGTATAGAACCTCATGTTTTTTTTAAAGTTTTATAGGTAGATAATATATATTTGTATATAATAAAATAAAAACAATTTTAACTTTAACCCACTACTCATTTTATCATTTTAGATTCTAAATAGGGTGAAGAATGTATTGGTTTAACAAAGATGTTTATTTATTTATTAATTTTTTTATGTAAACATTTTCTACCAAAGAAGCTTACTCCGATGTATACGATGTAAACCCTTTTCTTAGGGTGGTGTTTTTTTAGAGGTTATTTTTCGATTTTCTCAGGAGTTCAAAACTCATCAAAAGTGAAAAAAGGGAAAATGTATAAATTATATTAGTAAAATATTATGATTTTTTTTTTTATGGACAACTTTCCCACTAATAATTTTGCAACAAATTATATTGATAGCACTTTTTTGAAAGGAATTCTGAGTGAGAAGGTACTATAAACAGTTCATTTTTTGATATTCCCAAGAGTTTTTCCAGCAAATGTGAAAAACCAGGAAAAACGTGGGAAAACTGAGAAATATGTAGGAAAAACAGGAAAATCAGTACAATATTAATATTGCATTTATTTTTGTTTTTATAAATTTAATTGTAAGTATTATTAAAATAGTATTTTTAATTTTAGGTTGATTTTGCTGCCCATGACGAATTTGTGCTATGACCTGGATTTATTAACTTGCTTCAAATATTATATTTTGTAAGTTGTTCATTTTATTTTACATAAAATAGGTTTTAGTGTTTTAAGTGTTAAAATTGGTCATAATTAATTTGAGCAAGAAGCCTAGACCTCGCTAGTCACTATCTTATTAATTCATATTTATTCTATTCAATATCTACTTTTTTTTTATGAAGAACACTGCAAATCAGTAGCAGATTTAGTTAGAATTTAGTACTATAATAAAGTGTTTTCTATCATTATATAATTTTACTATTATGAATAACCTCTTAAATAAATAACCTCTTTCTTTTCCCCCCCAAAAAAAACTCAGGTCCACTACTGCTACTAATTAATTTATTATCTCTATCTTACAAATACACAGCATAGAAGCAGAATCAATTTTATGCCGTTAGGTTTAACACTGGAGTAAATTAGTTTAATATCAAACTTGAAAGAGAGAACATTATCTGTGTTTATATGTTGGGTTACTTAATTATTTAATTATTTATTTTTTAAGCAAGATGAAATATGAAATATCATATGTGTCCTTTTAAATGAAAAACTTATGTTATTATTCCAGTATTAAAAAAATAATAATTAAAAAAATATAAGTAGGTAGGTATTAAATATATAATATATTTAATATTAATGTATAAGTATTTTCTATGAATTAATGAATTAGCAAAACTACTATTTTATAGTTATTTTAAAATACATTACCTATTGTTATCCTCTATAAATAGCATACTTATTTATAATTTGTAAAAATTATTTAATAAAAATATATTAAAATATGTATTTATCAAATTTTATAAATCAAAAATTATTTATTTAGTATATTTAATGAAAAATATTTACCTAGCTCATAAGAAATATAACTTATAATAACTTTATAATTTACTTATTATTGATTTTGATTGTGTGATACTTTCTTTCAATTTTATTAATTAATTTTTTTTTTTTTTTAGATTGAACTACCTAACATTTTTCAAAGAAATTTAAACATGCAAAAACCCAGGTAAAACAGCTGCAAATGAAATCTTCAACAATCTGCCTCCAACATATTGTAAAATGGATTATTTTACTGTATAGTCATTTTTCACATACTGCTTAATTATGTGACTTAATTATATTATTTGTTGATTCTTCATTACTCATTTTGAGTTTATAAGAGTATGACATTATGTAAAATAGTTTTAGGACATCGTGCAATTTTTGTTAACATGTAATTGTTACTAGTAATTTTTACTAGGTTTTATCTGTTTTTAAGTTTTTAAAAAAAAAAATATGTCTGACCTAATGGTGGATAGTCCTCCTAACAAGAGGCCAAAGTTGGAAGATCCATTTCAAGGGTCTTCTGATTCGTCTGGTGTCTATTCCAGTAATGAGATGTTTGATCTCGAGAATGATCTCCCTGATGAGCTTATCAGTGCAACACCATGGAACCAACAACCTGATATCAAGCAAAATCATGGTCCTCAAATACCACTGCAAAATGGTATGATTGTTCAACAAAATAATCCACAACAGCTTCAGCAACAAAATATTCCACAACGATTAGTAGTCACCCAATCGCAGTTAGCCCACCATTTTATGGGCAACAAACACCTTGTACCCAGCTCTGCTATGACTATGAACAAACCAATAAATCCAAACATGCCTTCACCAAATGTTTTGGTTAGTAAGTCAGGAGAGCCGATGGTAGTTAATATGGGAAATACAGGTCTTAATTCCAGTCAACTGCAAAATAGTATTGGTGGAATGTCAAATGTGAATATTATGATGGGGGGAAACAATTTGGTTAATAATACAATGCACAATCCTCATCATGGAATACCCCAGTCACAACAAAATGGACCTATGATGGGAAGAAGCATTCCTATGCATCATCCACAGCAAATACGCAATCAGACTCATCAACTTCATAGTTTGCCAATGAACACCCAACAAAGGTTACAAGCTGCTCCGATAGGTGCAATGAGCCCGGTGAATAATTTTAATGCTTATAACCAAAATACCCAACCAATCAATGTTGTTCAACAACAACCGATTGGTATTGTTCGTCAATCCGTACCAAGATTTACTACTAACACTAATGGAATGTTGGTCGATAATCCGGTACCTTCCCAACCTCAAGTTAATGTACGATTGGGACAACAACAACAACAACAACAACAACAACAACAGCAACAACAACAACAACAAGGTAATATGGCCATTCAAAATGTGGTTGTGCCTCCTACTCAAGTAGTGTCTGCAGATCGCAGTCAAGCTAATCCAGAAAAACGTAAAATGATAACCCAACAACTTGTGTTATTATTGCACGCACATCAGTGTCAGAGAAGGGATAATCAAGCCAACGGTGAAGTGAGACAATGTCGTTTACAACATTGTAATACGATGAAAGGAGTTTTAGCCCATATGACAAATTGTTTAGCTGGTCGAAATTGTAATGTAGCTCATTGTTCATCATCAAGACAAATAATATCTCATTGGAAACAATGCACTAGACCAGATTGTCCTATTTGTCAACCTTTAAAAGCATCAAATAATCGCACAGCTCTAGCCAACAACCAGACTCCAAATACTACAGTAATGAACGATATGAATTGTTATAATACTGTTAATAATAATCAAGTAAACCAAGTAGTACCTTGCGTTCCAAATAATGTTGGTATAAGGACAGCTATGCAATCTCCAATGACAACCCATACTAATGGTCCTAATAATAATGTGTTAACACCTAATCAAAATACTAGAGTATTAGTTCCACATTCTCAACCTCAACCGACACCCATAATGAATCCTACAGATGTTGGAACAAGTTCTGTAAATGATATGTTACAGTCTGTTACTAACACCACTGTGCAAGCCCCATCTACCATTCAACAACCTACGACAAATATACCTAATTCTTTTATAATGACTACAAGTACTGACACAATGACTACACAAATGAATAACCAAGCACAACCAAGTCAATCAATGCCAGGAAATCACATTGAAAGTAAAGAATGGCACGAATCTATTACTCCTGAATTGCGAAATCATTTAGTGCATAAACTAGTACAAGCAATTTTTCCGACGTATGACCCTAAAGCAATGCTAGACAAACGTATGAACAATTTGGTAGCTTATGCCAGAAAAGTTGAAGGTGATATGTATAATGTCGCTAACTCTAGGTCAGAATACTATCACCGGTTAGCCCAGACGTTTTATAAAATACAGAAAGAGTTAGAAGAAAAAATGCAGAAACGAAAAGAACAACAACAAATGCAACAACAACAATTGGGAACACAGCAGCCACAGACTAATAACATCAATTCTCAGTGCTTCCCAGCTGGGTCTACACAAGGTTTGCCTTCACAGCAAACGCAATCGCAGCAGCAACAACCTTTACATCATAATTCAATTCAACCTTCTCAACAAGTAGTGACAACATCTGGCTTAATGAAAACACAAAATATGCCAGACAGGGTGCATTTTCCAATTACTTCTCCTGTACCTGGACCAAGTCCAAATCCAAATTTACCTCAAACTACTTTTGGTTTGACTCAGCCACCTACCCAAAGTCCAATTAATACTAGTCAATTTCCATCTAACTCGCAGATGATATCGAATATATCTCAAGCTTCGTTCGCTCAACCACAATTTACAAATCAGTCGATGAATCAAATACCTCAACAATTGCATTTACAGCAGCAGCAGCAACTGCAACAAGTACAACAGCAGCAGCAGCAGCAGCAACAACAACAGCAGCAGCAGCAGCAGCAGCAACAGCAACAACCACAATTGCAACAGCAACCACAATTACAGCAGCCTCAGCAGCACTTGAACAATCCAATGTTACAGCCCAATCGGATTAATCAAATAAATATGGATAAAATGGTTAATGGACCTACATCGATAACTAATAACACTATGGTATCAACTACAAGTCTACCAACAATGATGCCCAACAGTATGGGTAAAGGATATCCAAGGTCAGAACCATCATCAATAAGTCATTCAAGTCAAATGAATGCTATTGCTTCTGCATTAGCACAAGACGACTCTCCAAAAGATGTCAAAGGTGAAATAAAAGATGAATATGATGATAGTAATGACGGAAAAGGAGCTTATGGAAAGGGTAAAATGAATTCTGAAACACCATCAGAATCAGTGAAAGTTGAAATTAAACAGGAACGTGATGATAATACTGCTTCAAGTTCAATAAAAATGGAAGTCAAAATCAAAGAGGAACCAATGAGTCCTAAATCAAACATCACTTCGGATATTAAACCATTCGAACCAACTACTTCAGACAGTAAAACTGCCATAAAAAAATGTGTATTTAGACCCGATGAACTTAGACAAGCTTTAATGCCTACTCTTGAAAAATTATATAAACAGGAACCTGAAGCAGATCCTTTCAAACAACCTGTTGATCCTCAAGCACTTAATATACCTGACTATTTTATTATTATTAAAAAACCAATGGATTTGTCTACAATTAGGGAAAAGCTTAACACCGGTCAGTATTCAGACCCCTGGAGTTACGTTGACGATATTTGGTTGATGTTTGAAAATGCTTGGCATTATAATAAAAAGTCGACAAAAGTGTACAAATCATGTACAAAACTTTCTGAAGTTTTCGAACAAGAAATTTACCCTGTTATGAGAAGTCTTGGTTACTGCTGTGGGCGTAAATACACATTTAATCCACAAGTACTATGTTGTTTTGGCAAGCAATTGTGTACTATTCCAAGAGATGCTAAATATTTTAGTTTTGAAAATAGGTATATATATTGTGTTAAATGTTTTAACGATATACCTGGTGAAGCTGTAACATTGGGTGAAGACCCTACACAAGCCCAACAAGTCATTAAAAAAGAACAATTTATGGAAATGAAAAATGATCACTTAGAATTAGAACCATTTATAATGTGTACTCATTGTGGAAGGAAACTTCATCAAATATGTGTACTACATAACGAGAATATTAATCCACAAGGGTATGTTTGTGATAACTGTATAAAGAAACGTGGGGAAAAACGTAAAGACAATAAATTCAATGCCAAAAAATTAGCAATCACAAAATTAGGTACATATATTGAAACAAGAGTGAACAATTTTCTTAAGAAAAAGGAAGCGGGAGCTGGTGAAGTTGCTATTCGTGTTGTTTCGAGTTCTGACAAAATAGTTGAAGTGAAACCTGGAATGCGAAATCGTTTTGTTGATAATGGAGATATGGTAGGAGAATTCCCATATAGAGCAAAAGCTCTTTATGCATTTGAAGAAATTGATGGAACTGATGTTTGCTTTTTTGGTATGCATGTCCAGGAATATGGATCTGAAGCTCCGTCGCCAAATACAAGAAGAGTTTATATTGCATATTTGGATTCTGTTAACTTTTTCAGGCCTAAACAGTACAGAACTTATGTATATCATGAAATATTATTGGGTTATCTTGATTATGTAAAACAGTTGGGATACACCATGGCTCACATTTGGGCTTGTCCCCCATCTGAAGGAGATGATTATATATTCCACTGCCATCCACCTGAACAAAAGATACCAAAACCAAAACGTTTACAAGAATGGTATAAGAAAATGCTAGATAAAGGTATCATTGAACGCATAATTCTCGACTATAAAGATATTTTGAAACAAGCAATTGAAGATAAATTAAGTTCAGCAGCTGAATTGCCTTACTTTGAAGGTGACTTTTGGCCAAACGCTTTAGAAGACAGTATAAAAGAACTGGACCAAGAAGAAGAACAAAAAAGAAAACTAGCCGAAGCTGAAGAATCTGTTGAAATGTGTGTAAGTGACGAAGTTGAAATTGGACCTGATGGAAAGAAAAAGGGTCTACAAAAAGCTAAAAAATCAAATAAGTCTAAGTCCAGTCAAAGAAAAAGTAGTTCAAAGAAAACAATGTTACCTCAAACAAGCAGTGATCTTTCTGCTAAAATTTTTGACAATATGGATAAACATAAAGAAGTATTTTTTGTAATTAGATTACACAGTGTACAGTCTGCTGCTGCATTAGGAGCGATACAAGATCCAGATCCATTAATAAGCTGTGATTTAATGGACGGCAGAGATGCTTTTTTAACCATGGCTCGAGAAAAACATTATGAATTTTCTTCGCTTAGGAGAGCAAAGTTTTCTTCTATGGCAATGTTGTATGAACTTCATAATCAAGGACAAGACAAGTTTGTTTACACATGTAATAGTTGCAAATCTCATGTAGAAACAAGATACCACTGTACTGTTTGTGATGATTTCGATTTGTGTATTACTTGTTATGAAAAAGAAAAACATCCACATACTATGGAAAAACTTGGTCTTGATTTGGATGATGGATCATCTCCCGGAGATCAAAAACAAGCAGATCCTCAAGAAGCTAGAAAATTGTCTATCCGTCGGTGCATACTATCACTTGTACATGCTTGCCAATGCAGAGATGCAAATTGTCGTTTAGCAAGTTGTCAACGTATGAAAAGAGTTGTACAGCACGTTAAACTGTGTAAAACTAAATCTAACGGTAACTGTCCGATATGTAAACAATATATTGCCCTTTGCTTCCACCATGCAAAGTATTGTACTGAAGCCAAGTGTCCGGTATTATTCTGTCCAAACATGAAACACAAGATCAAACAACAACAACTGCAACAAAGATTACAACAAGCACAATTATTGAGAAGACGGATGGCTATTATGAATACAGGTACTCTGGGGACAGAAAACACGGCCCCTGTTGTAGCTGCACCACAACATAATATGCCAATTCAACCAAAAATGATACCTCACAAAACTCCAGTAATGGTTCCTGGGAAACAAACACCACCTGCCAATGTTTTACAAGTAGTCAAACAAGTACAAGAAGAAGCAGCACGTCAACATGATAATGTGGGATACGGAAAAGGTGTTCCTCAACCACAGATGCAACGAACACATATGCAGATTGCTCCACCCGCTCCTCAACAAGTCAACCAATGGGTTACTGAACCCAATTACAATCAAATGATGATGCAGCAACAACAGCAGCAGCAGCAACAACAACAAGTACAACAGCAAAGGCAAATGAACCTACCTCAACAACAAATGATAATCAATAATCAACAAAATGCAATGCTTCAACAACAACAAGTCATGGGAAACAGGCCTCAAGGTTATCAACAAAATCCTAATCAAGTGCCCAATCAATCGTTGCAACAATTGGTTAATGCGTTACGCACCACTGGCGATAGTCAACCTGAACAACAACAACGCCTCAGAGAAATACTGAGGAGTAACCCACAGTTGTTAGCCCAATTCATCAGGAACCAACGACAAAGACAAATGTTCCAACAACAACAACAACAACAAGGTGGAGCTATCGCTCCTCCTATGTATCCTCAACAAATGCAAGGGCAACAGCAACCTGGTCCACAGGGTCCTAATCAGCCTCAATCAAATATGCAAAATCGAATGCATTTATAATTATTTAAAAAATTTGAGCTTATTTAAAATAATGGTGTTGTTTCTATTATGTACATTTATTAATGTAAATATGGCAGCTTAAAGTACAAAATAACAATTTTGTAAAGTAATTTGATCGGCCGCGTTGACTTATGTATGACTTGTGTATATTTGTTTTGCTATTGTTGTTGTTATCTAGTTAGAGAAATGTAATTAAGGACGTTCTCCTTAACATTGAAACCATGAAAAAAATTTTAATTTCCTACTTTAGTAAAATAATATTTGTTGATTTTTCCTTCTGTATAGGAATAATAATATTATTAATATGTAATATTTTATTTACAATTTTGTACTCCTAGACATTCTGTTATTATATATATTTATTATTATATTATTATCATTATTATTATTATGTATAGAAATATTATTTTTTAAGGGATATATAATTTATAAAATGGGGAATTGCCAACTAGATGGTTTTATCCAACTTATTTATTCAATGTTTTATTTTTATTTTTTTTTATACACAATATATATTATAATCTTTTAACAGCTTTTTTAAGATAGCCGTGTAAGGCTTCTTGTTTGTCCTTAGTCTTTAAATAATGTAACTTAAGGTTTTTTTTTATTATTATTATATAATTTAAGTTATACATTTAAAGACATTGAGGGACATTTGTTTCCAATAAGATTAAAAATATATGTAGATATATATATTTATTTACGGAACCATTCTGCTTAGTCAGACTAAATAAAATGTTTATTAATATTTAGAGAGGATACTGTAATAAATAATTGTAAGAAATTGATATAAATATGTTATAAATAGTTGCATAAAATTGAAAAGAAAAAAAACATATACATATTATTATATTGACTTTGTAAATATACATTGAAACCATAAAATAAGACAATTATACAAATTGATTTTAATTATTATTGTATTTATTTAAAAATCCATTTTCCAACTATCTAATCTGTTTTTCATAATATATGTATTTTAAAATTAAACTTGCAAAGAAAATGTACAACTCTATAATGGCAAAGTGGATACAGAATAAGAATTGAATTGTCTTTATGTTTCTTATTTCTTATTTCTGTTTAGTTCTGTCCTGACAATTAACTTTATCGAATATGTAATTTTCTCATAATTGGTATTCAAAATAGACCAGCTACTGTTGTGTGGTATGTATGTGCCCATTTGCAATATATTTGATTTTGAACTATAGTAGTTTCGTTATAACAAACTCTTCCTATTTATATTACTGTCTATAGATAAGTCGAAATACATTAAAATGCATAACTTTTTGACAAGACCTTATTTTAACTTATATTAACCAATAACAATATGTTCCTCATGATAGCAGAGAAAAAAACCACGAAAATCAAAACCAAAATTTTATTTTTTCAGAATTTGAGGCATGGGTTTGCCATCACACTGTAGTACCTAGTCTTTCCTTACATCATATCTGAATATTGTTATCAGCCAGACCATCACTTTCATTCCTCACAAACAAATAATAAACTATAAAAAAAAAGATATCCTAAGACAGTGGGGATGGGTGCAGCCAGTGTTATAGAAAATACAATTCTGAGCAAAGTTAAGTTGATAAAGATGATTTATCAACAATATATGTCATTTTATAGTAAAAATAAATTAAATAGGCTTTTTATATTTATTTTTTTTAATAATATTTGTTTAATGTTCTACCGATTTTCTCAGTTTTCCTACGTTTTACCCGGTTTTCCTATGTTTTATCCCAATTTTTCACATTTGTTGGGAAAATTGAAAAATAACCTCTCTAAAATATTTCCACACACCGAATTCCTTTCAGAAAAGGTGCTACACTTAAAAATCTGACCAAGTCTTCTGGTAGAGAAGTGGCGCACAGATAAAAAAAAAACTTATGTAAAACTAAGCTTCTTCGTTCCACTCAGAATCTAAAATATAATAATGTAATATAAATAAATAGATTGTTTACGGCTGTATGATTACTACTGTATTATAACTTGGATTACTATAGAAATTAGTGTAACTGTCATTTTTGTCATTTTATAAGAATTAGAGACCTATCAGTCTTATCAATTACAAAAAATTATAAAAATTTTTGTTTTTGAGAGTTAAAATATTTTGACAAAACTCGTAAATATTACGGCCTTTCAAAATATTTATATATCACCAAACTTCGCTCCGAATCGTTTTTCGTTAGCAATGGTTTATCATTGCATCATTGCTTACAGATATAAATTATATACTTGCATGCATCTTACCAAACAAAAATTATGATTTTTTGGAAAAAAATAGACAACCCGGGTTTGTACGAAAGTTACAGTAATAATTAAAAATGTATAAGCCAAATCCGTAAAAATAACAAAAATTTGGTTTTTATTTTCGTAATTTTTTTTTGTTATTGTTTTTTTCCGGGATCCGTTCCTCCAACCACTAATTTCTTATCTATATGATAAAACATTTTGAAAAAATTCAAGAGTGCTCTTCTAATGAAGATATTTTGAATGATTTGTTAATAATTAAGTTAATGTTAATATAAAACAAAATAAAACTCTAGAATACACAACGTTTATTAAATCGTTTAACACTCATTATTTTAGTAAGTATTGTACTTTTCAAAATTTCAGATACATTATTTTTTGTATTTATTTTATTTATACATAATAAACGGAGTAACCCTTTTGTATTATACATTATGGTATGAATGACAATACGATTTGGTAATACAGTATCGGTAATCAACATAATATTATAAAATTAGCTATTGAATTTATGATACAATGAAAATAATGATCGACATATCAAAAAAAAAAAACAATACAAATTAATTTTAAACTAAATTTAAAGCCAAATAAACATTACGATTAAAAAGAATACCTGACATGAAGAAAAAGTATATTATCGATAATTTTATTTGGTAGTGTTAATGATCTAGGGAGGAAAGTAGCAGAGCAATAATTATAACTAAAATGGTATATGAAATAACCATTTTTTATAGTTACCAATATAAAATTAGATATTTTAATAGTTAAACCACCATTTTCATTTGAATTTTAACCAGCAACCTACATTACGAATTCTATAAATAAATAATATTAATTTGAATACCTAGATTTTGACTTGAAAGTTTTGATTTACCGTTTTACGAGATATTCCACTTTTAAGTTCAGGTATGGGCCGGGGGAAGGGATATAGTAGTGGATCATTATCCAAAAATCGCGCACTGTGCCGTTATACAAATGATATGCTTCACTATTCTCCCCCTAACCAAACTTAAAAGTTCTAATTATGGAATGTTCAATGAACCTAAGTTGCTAGTTGACAATCAAAAGTAGATAATGGTTTCACTATAAAATACTTGTACATTTTATACAGTATTGTAGAAAAGCAATATATGTATCTGAATTTTTTTTCAAACAGTAAATGATTTTTGAAATAATGAGTATTCATTGGTATAAGAGTTACCCGGCTATAGATAGTTACATAGCATAGGTACTGCGGAATCCTAAGTAGATACGACACACATTTAGCTGGTTAAAATAATTTGGTGCATTAAAGGCACTTACTAATATAGTAATAATTAAATAACACTAATCATATTTTACATAATATTACACGTGTGCAATATTAAACGGCATAAATTGAACTTCGGACGACCACGTGCAGAGATGTTGATATAAATGTTCGCGAGGAAAACTGATGCAGTAGATATAAAAAAATCCGTAGACAAAATGTAAACGGTTGTGTGGTACCTATACAAAATAATTTACTATAAACGTAAAACGGTCGAAATACAGTAGGTATCTATTGTATTTGCCAAATTTAAATATATCTCAGTTTGCTTCTAAGGCTGCTATTTGCAAGTCATTGAGTAGTCGCTTAGAGGACAAAAAAGATTTGCAAAAAAACAAAATCTTCATAGACTGATCCATTGGATAAAAGTATCACTGGAGTATAAATGTGTAAACTACACAATAAAATAGGCTTAACCGTTTAAAATTAAACTTTATAAATTAAAATTTAATAAGGCTAAACCGATTAATATTTTTTCATCCATCTTAGATCTTAACCAAGTCCTTAATCTAATAACATGGTAACATAATAATATATAAATATAAATATAAATATACTTTTAGTAGTAGGTAAATATAGGCTACAACCATGAAAAAAATTCCTTGAAGGGGCGATCCGCTCATCATATACGCCACTGGCTCACAAGTAGGCAACTGTTGTAGGTTGCTAGATGGGGAGACAAGGTATATAGGGTAATTTCGTTTACAAACTGTTTGCATTTTGCAACGATAAATCATCACAACGAAAAACGATTCTGGGTGAAGTAATATTAGTGTATTTTTGTGTAGCATAGAAACCCGGAAATAAACTAAAATCAATAAACAAATAAAAGGGGTTAAGTTGTGAGAAACGCTTATGGAAAAAAAACTAATACACTAAACTAAAATTTGTTTTTTAGACCCATCAGTACAAATTAAAACCGTATGTTCGATTTTTAAGCATTTCTCTTGTCATATAATTTTAATAACAGATAATACCTATCAAATAAAAATACACATAAAAACACGAAATTATCAAAAACCTATAAATATTTTAAATACGTTGACAATTGTATCATGTCTTCAAAAGGCCAATATAAGTGTTCGGTGAAAATTACAGATCTTTACATTAATTTTTAACCAAGTAACAATAATAATAAAAAAAAAAGAGCTGATACTGGGAACGGGTGTGGCCATTTATTTAGGTAGATAGTGGGAAAGGTGGGATACATAGTTATTTAATTTATGCCTGTAACTACGATTGATAACGAAAAACGGCTCGGACTTTCGGGGCGAAGTTCGGTTATACACGTTTTGAAAGGCCATAATATTTACGATTTTTGTTAAAATTTGATTTTAAAGCTTCCAAAAAAAATACTACATTAAACTAAATTTTTTTTTCACCACGATGTATGACTTATAATAAAACTTGTATCAAATTTTCAAGCATTTCTATTAAGTCTAATAATTTATGTAGAAAGAAATAACCAAATAAAAATTAAATAAAAACTCGTAAAATTAAAATGTCTTTAAACAACTCAAAATTACTCAAATATTTTGAAAGATTTACCACGTCTAGAAAAAGTAAATATAAGTTTTCTATCAATATTTCAAGTCTACGAATATTGTAACCTGTATTTCAATGAAAAAACAAAATTTAAAATAACTCGGAAAATAATAAAATAATTTTTTTCGTACATTTTCCCCTTCTTCATACGTATTTTTCGGTTTTGCTTAATTATTAAAAAAACTACAAAGAAAATCTAAAAACGATTTTTTTGGTCACCAATTAGATTAAAAATATTTCTTGATGTTTTTCTATTAGAGCAATATCTATGATAGAAAACATAGGCCGTACAAATTTAAAATAATGAAATCATTGTACTGTAATTTGAAACAAAAAATCATATATTTTGTCTTTTTTGGTTTTTCCAGTTGTTATGAAAAATATTTTGGATATCGAAAAATGACTTTTTGATAGTAGCTTTTTATTCAATTGAACAAAATCGATTATCTATTATTTTTTAAAATTTACAATTAAAGTAGGTACCATAAATTATGAGAAGTATCCGTGTCTGAATTTATAGCATGAAAAAAATTTCATCAAAAATGATTATTCGAAAATATTTCCAAGGGAATAAAAAAAAATTCAGTAAGACTGCAAAACTTTGGTACAACGTTAGGTACTTTGTTGCTATAACTACAAGTGTACACTTGATATATAAACAATTTAAATTGATAAACAAGAGGTCGATTCGGAGAATGAACAATTCCAAATGAATTTATCGAGAAAACAAATAATGAATAATAATGATCAATAATTTACAATATTCTGTAATAAGTACATTTTTGTTGGTCACGGGTGATATCTATAGGTTCTTTAATATATAATTTTTATAATACTTAAATGTCAAAACAATCACACGTACATACAATATAATAATGTATTATATGTTTCAAAAACAGCCAAAAATATAATGACTAATAACTAGTTCACACAGATTTTGTAAATGGTTGGTAGGATACATACAAAGGGTATATTAATTATTGTGGTCTATGAATAGATACAACTGTACAAGGGAAACAATTGAAATTCACACTGGTATAAAACAAATAGAGACCACAGACATAATAATATTGTTGGTTTTTTATTTCCATTATGATGCTGTGTCTTGTTGAATATTCCACATTTTTGAGTATTCGGACGATTTTTGTTCCATCAGTTTTTGATGGCTTCCACTCTCTACAACGGAGCCATTGCCTAATATCATAATATCGTCAGCGTCTTTAATTGTCGAAAGCCGATGGGCGATGCAGATGCTTGTTTTGTTCTGCGTGGCTCGTCGCAAAGCCTTCAATATATTCTATAAATAATAATAATAAATATATAATACACACACATATATATATATATATATATATATAAATAAAATATTATAATAAAAAATCGATGGGTCAAATATTTAAAATTAAGATAAGATGGCTTGTGCAAGTCACAAAAATATATATTAAATTTAACCATTGGATAAACAAGTTTGTTTTAATGTTTTTTTAAAAAACACTAACATTAATACTATGGATTTGAAAGAGATTAAAGTTGTCTACCATATACTAAAATTAATTTATGTGTTTGATATAACAGCTTCCAGACAAAAATACGATTCCACGAATACTATACCTACAATAATATAATATGTGAGCTTTATTTTACAATTTTTTATGTCCAATAAATTAGTGTGTATATACAGGGTGATTCACTAAGCGTACTCACTATTTTTTTGGTTAAATGTTGTATATATTCAAATTATGATTTTTAAGTGCAGTTAAAGCAGATATTTTCAAATACATATATTTTGCATAACATTTAAGGAGTATCATGTGGCTATACCAATTTTGGTTTTCTAAATGAGAACCTATATTAAAAATTTCACAAATAGATGGAGTATTACTTTAAATAAATTTTGGTGTCTATATTTTTAATTATTGTCAACCCATTGACGAGATACTTCACTTTTAAGTTTAGGTAGGAGGAAAAAAGTGAAACACTAATAAAACGCTGCACGCCATGCCACTACACAAATGATACCCCACTACTCTCCTCCTACCTTAAAAGTGAATATATATATTTATTTATATTTATCTACATTTTATTGAAATTCACCCGAATCGTACAGTTATTATTTTTTAATGCATCCAAAAAAAACGTATCATTTACTCCAGAGGATTGAATGAAACAATATTAATAGTAAAAAATATATTAACTGACCTGTTCGGTGATAGAGTCCAATGAAGATGTGGCTTCGTCAAATATTAGAATGGGACTGTCTTTGAGTATGGCTCGGGCAATAGACACCCGTTGCTTTTCGCCACCTGATATCATCAAGCCCCGTTCGCCCACTCGAGTGGAATACCCATCGACCAATCCAAGCACTGAGTTGTGAAGTTCTGCAAGTTTGGCAGCCTCAATAACTTCTGACTCGGGCTTGCTCATATCACCGTATTGGAGGTTGTACATGATGGTGTCATGAAATAAAACTGAATCCTATAAATAATCAATAGGTAGTATTATATTAATTACATTATAGAAATGGTGTCCATGGCATTGTTGGCTCAAATGTTTTTCGAATAGGTACTGTATTAATTAAATTTAGAAATTCCATATTATGCACAATGTAATAAAAAACAACGAATACTATAGAACACATATAGAAAACATAAAATACTTCAGAGTTCAAATTATATTATTTAGATAAATACATGTAAAAATAATTAAAATGTTGTTCCTGTGGACATTACAAAATAGTAAACTTATTTGCTTACAAATGAAATATCATTCATGTATAAAATTTTTACATGAATAATATTTATTTTTAAAGTATTTTCACAATCCTAATCAAAATCCTGACAAAAATTTCGGCAAATGTCCCATATTCTCATATAGAGTATTTGCTTGAGTGGTCAAACCTAAATACCCAATCGAATTTGAATGTGTATTATAAGGTGCTAAATGAATCTGGTGATATCATTAAACAGGGATTTATTTAGTATTTCAGTATTTTGAATGCCTCTCTTTTTAGGGTATGATCACATAATTTTTTTTTTCAAATTAAGCATACACATTATTCTCAACCATTATTATATATATTTACCTATTATTTATAAACTCAAAGAGTTAAACTTTATAATATTATTTAATGGTTTTTTAATAGGTATTATATTCATACGTAGTTCAGAAACATTTTTCACTCAAAAACGATCTGTGATAGGTATTAATTATGTAGTCTCCAACCTGAGGGACTACGGCCATACATTTCCGCAGACTATTAATGTCAACATCCTTGATGTTTTGTCCACCAATAATTATTTCACCAGAAGTGGGTTCAATAAACCTAAACAGCAATCTGATTATTGTCGACTTCCTGAAAAATTTGTGTATAAATTAGTAAATTACCAAAATGCATTTAATATAAGTACAACCAGACAGATGCAGTTAGAAGTTTAAACAAGACAAACAAAAATAAAATAAGAAAAACATATCCACTTACATTAAAATCTGATAAAAAGTCGAAGTGCAAGAGCCAAGAAGTATAATAAAAAAATTTGAGAATCATGCCTAATGGCTAACTTAATCATATTAATTATTTTAAACTTGAGTACCTATCTGCATCTTTTGTATACATTTACGAAACTACTCACATATCTTATAAGTATAGGTAGTTAATAACAATATTTTTTAGTAAAATTATTGACTACAATTTAATGTTTTCCATTATATAGCTATAATAACATAACTTATAATGATGCTTACCCACTTCCAGAGCCTCCGACTATGGCCACTTTTTTTCCGGGTGGCACAAAAAATGACAGATTGTTCAAAATGGATTTGCCATTGTGATACCCGAAACTAACGTTACGGAATTCGATTGATGCGTTTTCTCTGTTTACGGCCAACGGAACAGCATCAACATGGTTCTGGCAAAAAATACAAATAAATTTATAGATATTTATAGAACCTATATTATAAATATAAACAAATATTGTCTATTATAAATTATTTTAAAGTCCATAATACCATACCTTTATAAGTGGATCACACGACATGATCGCAAACATGGACTGCATGTCAATCAAAGCCTGTCTCACTTCGCGGTAAACAGATCCAAGAAATCCAAGTGGCATGGACAGTTGAAACAAGAGACCATTCACCATAGCTAGATCACCAACTGTCATATTACCTGGAGGATTTTGTTAAAATTAAGTAAGTAAACATTAGTAAATAAGTGAGAAAATAAATATTTTCTGCAATGACCAAGATTGGTAATTGACTATATTTACAATTATCTTTATTTTTATATATATAAAAAAAAAATTAACAACTCAATTCAATTCTTTCTAATCATTACCTTCAACTATATGTTTGGCTGCCAATAACATGGCAGCACTTATTGTAACACTAAAAATGGCGTTTTGACCAAAATTTAAAACCGCTAAACTCCAAGTGGTCTTTAGTGAAGCTGCTTCAAATTTCTGCAAGACCCGATCATATCTGTCAGCTTCATACAATTCGTTATTAAAATACTGAAATAATTATACATAAATATTTAAAATTAAAAACAATGCTGAACTTATAAATTAATGAACCATAAACTTTTTGCCATCATTAATTACAATATATTGCAATTAAATTTGATATTTAAAACTTTAATAAGCTAAAAAATAATAATTCAATTTTTGGATAAATACTAAAATAATTTAATTTATTTTTAGTATATTCCAATTTATAAATCCAATTAACCTAACCTAATCCAATTTATAATTCATACCTACCCGATCTAACTATATATTAATAGTTCATAAAATAACAAAAATAAATATAATTTAAAATAAAACACTGCAAATTATAAATGCATGACTATTGCAAATTTCAAAAATTGAATTTTAGAAACATTGTTATCAATTTAAATTGGAGCAAAATTGCTTGTAGAAAAGTTGTTCACAGAACAAAAAAAAAAAAATCATAATAAAATAAACATCTTTGTAAAATCATAAGCTTATTTGCTCCACTCAGAATCTAAAATATAATTATACTTTTAATCACTTAAATCTAAATATTGGTCTCATCATTAATTATTACCTTCATAATAACTACTCAATAAAAGGTTATTTTACATGAATACAAAATTGATATTTACAGATAATTATTATTTGATCATCAACAAAAACAAACAATTTAAAATAAATAATAAAAATAAGAATTTATAAATTTTAAATTTTAATCAAATGTAAATTATGAGTTAACATAAGTAAATTTACCTTTACTGTTTCATAATTTATTAACGAGTCCATAGCTTTATTTCCTGCTTCATTTTCTGCTTGATTCATATAAATTCGGAATTTAGTTCGCCATTGAGTTATCAATAGGGTATATGCTGTGTAAACAGAAACACAACCAACAGACAAGGCAGCAAATTCTGAACCACAGTTTAATCCCTAAAAAAAATAAAAATAAAAACACATCAGTTGTTATGTGAGGTAAACAATATATCACTTAGGCCAGCAGTTCTCAATCTTTTCATATCTGTGTTCTATTTAAACATTTTGAAATTTGAAATTATTCAAGTTACCTATTTATTTAAAATGTGTAACCATAATTGAGCCAATTTTTAGATTCTGAGCAAACGAGGAATGTATTGGTTTTAAATTTTTTATTTTTTTATACTGTGTAATAATTTCTACCAAAAATCTTGCTCTTGGAAAATTTATTAAACATTATGCTTTTAAAATTTTTAATTTAGTTTTTTTGCTGTACTTAATACAATTCAAAATATTTATTTAGCCTTGCAATTTGGACAGAACTTTTATAAATGGCTTTTCTAAACGTGGTAGTATTTTCAAAATATTTGTGATATTTCTGAGCTATTTATAGACATTATAATTTTACAGGGTTTTGTTATGCAATTTTTATTTGGTAGATACTTTGTGGATAATATTGTTAGACTCTATAGAAATGCTTGACAATTCATTTTAACAAGAGGTTCATTATAAATCGTAAATTTTGGTAAAAAAAATAATTGAGTGGAATCAAGAATATTTTTTACAAGAAATTTAATATCAAATTTTGTTGAAAATAGTAAATATTAATATAACAAAACATGTATAACCAATCTCCAACGGTGGCCTATCCATAGTGTGAAGTTTGCCCTTTTTTATTTTACATAATATACATATTATTTATTTAATTATAATTATTTCTTCACAATCAAACTATGCAATGCTTCAGCGTTATAAACTTCCGATTAGAATTAACAATACCAAGAATTGGAGCTTTGATAAAAATATAAAATGAGAAATAGGTAGATAAGTTTAGTTATCTTATACCAACTCTCACCACTAAGCTGCCTTGACACTCTATCTGCAGTTGCCTAGAAATATGAAGTTAAAATAATCTTAACTTATTTAACTTATTAGATCATATTATATCATTTATTAAATTTTCTTTTTCTTGTTTTGACATTATTTGTTAAATTTATTATATAATTATATTACCAAATGAGGGAGTGTAGCACCATCCCACAACCCACCTTCAGTTCATCCCTGATTCAAAAACGTTTATTAAACCAATTTCACTCATTTTTTTATTACAAATACATACCAAAATAGTGCTGACAAGAGCTAATTCAAATACTGTAGGCACAATATTGAATACCATAGCTGAAAGTACAAAGTTTATTCCACGGCTCCCACGGTCGATTACCTAGAAAGGTAAATTCAAAATTAATAAATTAAACCCTAAAATGTATTTTACATTATAGTCACTAGGTTTAATAATATTATGTTCAAAATTTAAACAATTAAATATTAGAGTAGTGATAGAATACAACCTTAGATAATGCACCGGTTTGCCTTGATAAATGAAAACTAAGGTCTAAATTGTGCAGGTGTAAGAAAACATTTCTGGCAATTTTTCTAATGGACTGCTGGGCAACACTAGCAAACACAGCATTACGAAGTTCATTCATACCAGCAGCAGCAGCTCGGCATACACCATCTAAAAAAAATTGTTTGAAATATTTTATATTTATAAGTTATAACCAATGATCTTAGTTAGACAAGTCTATTAAATAAATATAAAATGGAGTTATTTATTTTTACTATCAAAGTTTGAATTTATGTAATAGTATAAACTATTAACTTGTTTGAGAGTTCACAGAAGTTTATAATCAGTCAAAAAAAAAAATAATAATAATAATGTCATTGAATCTAGGTAGTCATCGAGTCTCTGGGTCTCGAGCTTTTAATTTTGTTTACTGAATGTACTCCAGATACACTGTAAATGGAATACTGTACATTATAATTTATAAATAATGGACACACCAACAAATGATCGGTATTTTTCCAAATCTGGCGATATGGAACTATTATACACTTAAACAATAATCAAAAAAGTTCGGAAATTAAAATTTCTGTTCACATAATATAACAACCTTATTACATAGCTACATGGATTCCATGTACTAATTGTTATTTTCGTTTCCAATAAAAATTGTTGTTACAATAACTTATATAGAGTACTTGTATCTCAGTGTATCATCATAAATGCATTTTAAAGAGAAAAAAATATGTAGAAAAAAGGTTTTTGATGATGGACAAAATATTAATTCTATCCAGCATCTTAGAAGAATATCTTTTTCAAATAATTGTCGATAACATATTTAATAATATCAAAAAAAGGTTTATCCCAAATTAAGGTACTTTAATGGATTATAGTTGGTTAGATCAAAAAAAGTATGGTAAAAATGTGGAGCTTGAAAAAAATCCTGTTGATGATTTGAATAAAATAATAAAGTTATCCAAAGTCAAAACAGAATCTGTCTTTCTTGAACTAAAACAATTTGCTTCTCATTATTTAGTATTGTTTCAAAAAGAAAATCAAAAGTCGTCTGATGATTTAGGAAATTTTACCATGTCTAGGTAAGTCTAATATAAGTATTATTACCAAGTTTCAAGTTTACATGTATTTATAACCAAATTACAGCAAAAAAACTCCCGAAAATTAAAATGCCTTAAAAGCTTAAAAGTTTTAGGCATGATACCGTAAGAAATTAAATAAAAAAGGTGTCTTGTGATTTTTCAATTAAATCATTTTTTCTGGTAGAAAACTTAAAATTAAAAAATATCCTCATTCTTTTTTCCTCTAAAGAACTATATAAACAACTTAAGCTCTCAAACAAGTTGCTACACATAAAAATCGGAGCAAGTTTACTAGTAAAAAACGTGTCCACAGACTAGAAGAAAGAAAGAACAAATAAACATCTTAGTAAAACCAATAACTCCTTCGCTATGCTTGGAATTTAAAATGTCACAATTATTTAACTCTTCCTTAACAGATAATAGTAATGATGAATATATCAATGAATATAATAATAAATATTTATTTAGTAAAAATATATAAAAGTAAAAATAAAATAAATAAATTAATGAATGAATATACTTAACATAATACTCCGGGTGACCGCATTCATTCATTTATTTATTTTATTTTTATTTTTATAAATACATTTTTGATTTATATATTTATTTACAAATATTAAGCATTTTAATAATTTTATTTTTACTTTATTATTTTATTAATAAATATGAAGTCATAGATAAATGTAAAATTGGGGATATTTAACATGAGAATTTAAAATTGTAACTCAGCTTTCACAATTTGAAAAATATTTGTATAAGGTTAAAGTCGATCGGATAACTTGGTGGGGCTAAACTTCAAGGAAGCCACTTATCCTAGGTATTGAAGAAGACATGGTACTGAAAATAGATAAAGATGAATTCATAGACAATATAGTGAAGTATTTTGAAGAAATTTCAAGACTTAATTTAATATTTAATAATATGGTTAAATTGTATAAAATATAATTTTTATTAACTCTTTAAAAATAGAAATATATAATGAAAAATTAGTATTATATCCTTAAATAAAGTTTAATGTTAATCAAACTGAATTATATAGAATTTAAAATTGAGAGAACTTTATCATATGACCTAATGTACCTACTGAATACAAATATGAATAATGAAATCAATAATATGAGAGTGGTTGGATAGGTTGGACCAATAAATAAAATCCTGCTTAAGCCCTTTCTTCAGTGATCAGGCCATTGAAACCTACCCAACCCATTTATCTACTTAGAACTTACTAATACTCACACGATATCAACAGCATTGTTGCAACAGTCAATACGGTTTCAGGTGCTGAATCTAATGTCAACAACGCATCTCCTCCAGGACTTAGATTTACATTGAGTTCATCAATCGCATACTTAAGAAGAAATGGTACGGTTACATTTATCATTTTAGCAGAAGCTAATAAGCCGAGAGCTAATGTAACTCGTTTGCGAATCATCATATCATCCTATATAATGTATGTACATTATATTTTAATTAGACGTTTTAAAGAATTAGTATTTTATAAAATAAGAACCAACCTTTGGCCAAATATACTGCAACATACCCAAGATCATTTCTTTGCCAGTGATATCTTTAGCTTCTATTATGGGCACATTTTCTTTAACATGAGAACCACCAATGTGATAACATAAGCGTGTTTCCAATTTCTGTGCAAATTGTAATTTTTTTTGTCGATTGTAAAACACATTTTGATGATATCCAGAACCAACAGATGTAGCCTGCAAAAATAAAACTTATACTTTTGAATACCATAATGTTTAATTTTTTATATTAAAACTAACACAAATTGAGTACTCAATTTGTAATAATATAGATATAAATAATTAAAATATATAGTAAATATTTCTGACCAGAAAATATGAATCAGTGTATAGCTAAATAGCAACTCTATTTTTGAGGGTTAATAAAAATCAATATTAAATTAATTTGTAAAAGAACAGAAACTTTTTATAAAGTGTCAAGTGAAAATGTATGAAAACTTTAATTTCTACTAGTATTTCAAAGCAAAATACAAGTTTTTGAAAAACAATAAAATTTACATTGATTGAATAATTTGTAGTTGTACAAGATATCTGAACATCTAATATAGAATAACATATATTTCTGTATGAATACCTCATTAATACTAATAGTTTTCAAATATTTACATGGAATATAAGTGTGTGAGTGTATTTTTTCTTTTTTTAAACATAATGAATACGATAAATTGGGTTTAATATTTTTAATGTAAAATAATGTCTGTAAAACAAAATTTATTTTGTGTACAGTCAATAGGGATTTTATTTAATAATGGGCAAGTGCGATTTATGTATGAATCAATTTAAAACAATGAATTGTAACATCTATTTCTTATAATTAGAAAATGTTGTATTCTTTTTAGTATTTATTAATTTACCTACCTTACTTTAAATAGCAGAAATTATTCTCACTCCTCGGAGTATAAAAATATATTTATGAGGCCAGAATAACAATCCACCACTTTTTTTTAAATTTAGTTTTAGGCAATAATAATTTATCTGACATAAATAAAGACGTGGTTGCCTTTAGATAAATATATTATATTGATAATGAATTATCAGACTCTGTTTGAGTCATTACGTTTATTTTATAAAGTAAATTAATTAATATTAAGTATTATATTTAATAAACAATTAAACCAAGTACCTAAAAATACTAAATGACTATACTTATTGTTTAATTAAAAACCAGATGTAAAAAAATCAACAAATTTACCTCAAAATGGGTATATTTATATTTTATTTCCAAAAGAAAATTTTTACTAAATAGATTATTACTAAACATTTAATGATTGTAAACAGTTTTCAAGTAATTTTCGATTTTCCTTTACAAGTTCTGTAGCGACCCCAAAACCAGTTGCTTTTTCTTCCTGATTACTTTCTAATATATTCAACATATTTGATTCCCAGTGTTTTGTCTCTTCTAGCTTTGTCTCTACAACAATAGTTCCAATTTTAGAAATAGCTTCAATTTCACTTTGATCAAACAAGTTTGAAAACACCCGATTTTTTAATTCTTCATCATTTAGTCTATCTGAATAAATTAACAAGTATATTAAAATTCTTGATGACCACGCTAAGCCCTCAGATGTACAATAATGATCATCCAATAAATTATGAGTTTTAAGTTTTTCCATTTGTTTTTTATTCGGATTTTTGCCTGTTTTGGAAATTATTTCATTGGCTAATAAATTAACAAAATCCTGTGGATTGGACGGTACAATGAATCCATATTCTAGAAATAATTTAGTGTTGGAGTGTGGTCCATAGTTAATGAACACTTCAGAATGTTTTTTAAATAACTTTTCAGTAACAATAGTGTATGCACCATTAACACGATTGACTGTTGCTCGAACACAAGCTAGAGGAGAATGATTGAACATATCAATATATGGGGCGAGCGCTAGATTGTTGACGTCTGACAATTTTATTTTGTTTTTTAAACTACAGTCTGGACTTATATAAACTGCTCTAGTGTTTACGATTGACCATGCCCATGTATATGCTTTAAATGTAAAAATATTACCAAAAGTGTCAGAACAGTGTAAACAAATGATAGAAGACATTTCAGACATGATTTGATTGAATGTAGTCAGTATTGTATTTTGGTGGTCTAAAACTTTCTCTGATAAATCGCATGGCAAATTTTCAGCAGTACAATATGCTGCGTTGGAGATAACCGTGGGCAATGAGAGAATATAATTATACCAAAACGATTCGATTCCTCTATGTCGTTCGAACATAAGGTATGTAGCTAATACCTGTTGTGTTTTGTACACAGAAGTGAAATGTTTGCCGAATGAAGACAATGACACTTTGTCAACCGTTATGACCAGACAACCAGGAACAATGGCAAGTGGTTGTCCTACGCTTATGTTTTTAGCTGCCATCAATCCACGGCCAGTGTTTGCAAAACAAGCCGGTGCCAAACGACACGTTGGCTTCCATCCATGAGCTTTCATCCACGATGTCAAAGAGACGATTTCCAACTGGTAACCAGTGGAAGGACGTAGGTCGGACGAAGTGGATTTAGATCGATGACGAGCTGTACGACCCATCGGTTGGTATGTTTATAAAGAATCTGTAGACTTTACTCGAGACTCACCTTGTAATGATTTCTCAGCAAATAGACGGCGAAATTACGACTGCACAGTAGTGTTGACTGACAGATAATTGCCATGTCTTTGATGTTTATAGTTCAGAATTAATAACAAATTCACGTGAAAAATAGACACTCAATAATTAGACATTTTAAAGGAGAACCGAAAACGCTTAAGCAATATGCAATCGAATACCTACTATATTTATCAAATGTTTTGGTAATCTGATTTGTTATCAACTAAAACAAAAAATGCCATGAGCCTTGATATAAGAAATAGGTAATGATTTATAGAATAAAACAATTATAGAATATAGATTATATAATTATAGACATAAATATAATCTATATAATTGTTCATACAAATTAATTTCTGTGATCTTAAGTCATATAAATGATAATTAATTGTTTGAATTATTATCGAATGCACGGGTGCACAGTTATTCATGGATAATATGAAAACTCAAATGGTACGCGTCTCAAAGGCTTAGTGATTTTACCTACAGTTGATTAAACGAAATAATAAACCATTATATATAAATAATAAAATTCGAAATTTCAGTTTACAATAAGTAGCTCGTACCCTACTTTATAGGTAAGTAATTCTGAAGAATAAAACTTAAGAAAATTTATGACATCCAAAATATATAAAATATATTATATGCTTCCAGCATGACAATTAAGGAGAGATTTTGGAGAAGACAAATACAAATAGACTGTCTCATGGATAAAATATTGGTCATTAATTTTATAATTAGCAGGAGCTGCAGATTTGAATATATTGAATATTTAAATACTTGTAAACCCATAAAGGTCATTCGAATTGAAATGTTTACGTAATGATCATCGCAGTTAACATTAATATCATATCACTATTATTGTTTTTAATAACTTTTGATATGTGTACATTACATAGGTACCTATTTAAATAGGCATTGATATCATATTTATTCTTTCTAAAGGCCATGCCTTCACTTTTATCTACGGTGATTATTTAGTTACGATATTCAATTTTTTTTTTTTTTTATTTATGCTATACAGGCCTTTAAGGCCTTTTGCATGCTTCCACCAAGTTTCTCCATCCATTCCGGTCCATTGCGTCATCTAATCGTTTTGAGTTGTCAGTATTTAAAATATCCTTCTTTACCCTGTCTAACCATCCCTGGCGAGGTCTTCCTCTTGGCCGCGTTTTTGTTACATTTCTGATTAAGACATTTTTTATAATATTTTCGTCAGCTCGCCAGANGTGGCCAGCCCATTCCAAGCGCTTTGCCTTCAACAATAATCTTATATTTGGCTTGTTAAATAACATTTCCAGATCTTTATTTTTCCTTCTCTCATATTCACCATTTTGAAGTCGAACAGGTCCGTGAATTTTCCTTAGGACTTTCCTTTCGAAGGTAAGTAATTTTTCTTCGTCTCCCTGTGTCATAGACCATGTCTCACATTCATACATTACTATGGGACGTAGAAAAGAAGTATACAGTTTCTCTTTCGTTTCTTTGGACAAAATTTTAGAGCTTAGCATCTTATTCATGGCAAAATACGCTTTATTCGCACTATTTATTCTCAATTGGATCTCACTATGCACATTATTTTTTGAGTTTAAGTTTACTCCAAGGTATTTAAACTCATCCACTTGTTCAAAGGAGTAAGGGCCCACTTTTAGTGCTGTTTTATTTACTGAACGTCTAGTCATTATCAGGTATTTGGTTTTTCCTCATTGATAGTTAGGTTCATTCTGTGACTGGACTCTATTAATTTCCGTGTAGCCTCAACTACATCGTTTTCTGTATCACCTATAATAACAATGTCGTCAGCGTACGCTAGCATTACATTTTTGCCGTTCAGCTCCATTTCATGGTTTACTGATATATCTCTATTATTTTTTTCAAGTGCTAAATTAAATAGTAAAGGAGACATTGCATCACCCTGCTTTAATCCAGATTGGACTTCAAACTGTAAAATGTAAATAATAAAATTAGCATGTATAAAGTACAATGTAATGCTAGTGTTATTACACTATGTAATGACCATTTTTATTAACTTGTAGTGAAAAAAATATATAAATATATTCTATTGATGTCGATTAATAATAATATAAATAAAACATTTTTAGAAATCAATATTTTTTACAAAATAATTTTCATACATTATACATACTATGTATTATATATAAAAAATATAATAATAATAACTTAATCAGAGTCATAAAAATTATGAAATGAAATCCATCCTGTTTGTAGATAAACCTTAATTAACTAATGAAGTAGAAGTTGAAATGCGATTTGGTACTAAAGTTTCTAAAAAAGATAAAATTTCTTTATGATTTGCAAAACGTTTAATCGGATGATTATATGATCTAAAAGTGGTATGAATATAGATCTTTTGTAATATTCTAATGGGAAGTTGATGATACGTTACTCCGATTATTTTGTTTTTTAATGTTGCGTGGTTTATTAATATTCTATTTCGTCACGTATTGTACGACTCTCCTCAAATATTATTTTAAATTCATCATTTGAATTTGTGCTCATTTCATTTAAAACATGAATAACGTTTTCAATATAATTAATTGCTGCTAAGTCAGAATTTATTTGTTGCAATTGCTTACATAGAGGAAACGTGAATGAAAATATTTTTTCTAATACGGTTAAAGAAATGAAAAATTGTCCATTTAATATAACTCATAATAGCTGATGAGCTGTAGTTGATGTTTCTTTATTCATCGAATTTTCTAAGTTAGAAAACTTAAAAATTGGAACAAACATTTCTTTAAACCGTTTAATAGAGTCATGTCTTAAGACCCATCTAGTTTCACACATAGCAACAAGTGTCTATTTAATATTGGACGAAAGAGTAGTTTGTGTATGTATGGATATTTTTAAAATTTCAGTTCGCTGAGCTGAGCTCCGGAAAAAAAGTGCATAACTTTAAAACATTTCCAACACAATTTCTTATGACGGTAATTTTACACGCGTCGCTGATGGCCAAGTTTAATGAATGTACTCAATGCACATCTCAAAGCTCTGGGATATGTGCGTCTTATTATTGCCTGAACACCATTTAAATGCCCATTCATTGCTGCAGCGCCGTCATATCCTTAATTTTTATTTTTGAACATAAATTTGGGTTACGGTTATGACATACATCTTTACGCAGTCTATGCGTACGAATATTTTATTCTTTTTGAAACTGTAAAACTTTCATATTGTTAACAATGTATATACACTATTACACTAATACTGACGTAATACACACTATTCACTAATAACTATAGCTAGGATAATAGAATCATACTGCGTTTTTGTTAGTAACTGTTAAACGCTAGTTTCATCATTTTCAATAGGTGGTTTATAAGGTACAATTGCAGTAGTTACTGCATTATTTTCAACTGAAGTACTCTCGGCAACATCAATGAGCAAATTTTGATTTTTACGTAGTTTTTCAGGAGCGTTTTGCACATATATTACTCCGACTCTTGATGATAACGTTATCAGTAATCAATTAAATATTACCAGGGAGTATTATAAAATGCTTATAATATCCTTGGAAAAGTAACATCAGTGTCCCTCGCATATATGTTGGCTTCAACATATTTCACAAATAAGCGATCCATATATTATAATTGAATTCTATTATGTCTATGGTATAGACATACCCCTTGCTGTGTGAGTGAGAGCAGGATAACCTAGTTTGTCTCATTCGCATTTCAGAACGCAACCCCTTATTATATTAATCGCGATTTAAGATAGACAGTCTATCTTAAATCATGATATTAGTATAGAAGTGGCCTATCCATTCTTATATTATCTATGATTATCCTATAGTTTTATCATTATCAATCCATAATGAACCTGTGTTGATTTAGTCACTTCAGATAAGAAACATTTTAATTATTTGTTAATATTTATAATAATAACAATAATAATCATAATACAAAGAAATTGTTTGGCGTCGTCCTTTACTTGCAATAACGTTCTCGCTTTCAAAACCGACGAATGTCGGAATAGTTTACAAATACGGTAAGTCCTATATTATTTTTCCATAATTTACATACACACGCGAATAATATATTATACTTCATGTAAATTGTTTGTATGTTTGTAAATGTGCTTAGAATTAAATTTAATTGTACTCAACTGTGCTTGGATACAAAATTAATCTGTGGTGTTTCATGACAACATAATTTTGTTTTGTATTAGAGGTTGGTGATTTACTATCGTAAGGGTTCGAGCAAGGTTCACCATGTCTACCGATAAATTTTACATAAAATGGGACAACTATTTATTAAACATGTTATCCGAATTGGACAGCCTCCGTACCAGTGAAGACTTGGTAGATGTCACTCTGTCGTGTGGTGGACAATTATTCAAAGCCCATAAAGTAGTGTTATCCATGTGCAGTTCTTATTTTCGCAATGTGTTTAAAGTAAGACATTCAATGTTTATTTTTGTATTAACATACATTTTTTTTTTTATGTAATACTTACCTATTGGATGTTTGTAAACATATAGTTTTTAGCTATCAGTACTTTACCAAACAGCCTTTGTTTTTCAATTTTTTTTAATTTTTTTAACGCTGATTTCGGAACTGTTTGAATTTGTTTGAGGAAATCATCATTAAAGAAGTTACGGAAGTTTGAAGTTCGTCGTTAATACGGTTTTAGTTTTTATACCTGTTTATTTTATAACATTTTATTTAGAATTGACCGTGGCGCATTGGGCAACGCGCTAAGGCGGGTTCCCACAGCGCGTTGTTCAGCGAGCTTAGCGCAGTGCGTTTATTGTACCGAGCTTACACACTATGCTCGGAATAACACGAGTCTAAAATGTCTAGATACATTATTTGCGTGGTGTGTGACTTGACAAGCCACGAGCTCATCCAAGCTGATCCGAGCTCCCCCCAAAATGCATTAAAATAAAAATTACTTATGAGCAAGTTCGGCGAATCGCACGCCAGTTAGAACGCTGTTCAAATGCTCGGCTCGTTTTCTTTGGAGCGAACACAACTTACCGACAATTTTCGGATAGCCACGAACATGGCCGTGCGAGTCTAGGACACTTCGCCGAAACCATTTCGCCACGAAATTTTTGCCGAAACAATATCGCCAATGGGCCGATTCGTCACAAACAATTCGCCGTTAGCCTTTTCGCCGACGGACTTATTTTCTTTAGTTGTACTAAGTGGTCAAGTCTGGCGTCGAAAAGGATGGTTTCGTGGCCGAGATATACCGCGCTTAGGGTCCTTATTACAATAGTGGTTTAAGCTTGATCAGGAGTTTAAACCTAGATAAAATGGAAAATACCCTATTACAATTGACCATCCGTGGTTTAAACCGAAGTTAACTCACTGATTATTAAACCACCGATTTCTAGACGAGCAAGAGCCATTTTCATGGCGCGTGTAGTGTACCGAGCCTGCATATTTTGCGCGAAGCTCGCCAAGCCACGCTCCGTGGGAAACAGCCTATTTTTTTCTAAAAAAAATTTTGTTTACCCTGTACTTACCCGACGTGTGCAAAAAAACAAAAAAAAATTTAAAAATTAAACTACTCATTGGAATCGAAATCTATGCAGTTCCTATGGCTAACGTATCGTCCAATGTGCCACAGTCAATTTTAAGTAAATGAATATAAAATAAATAGGTATTTAGGCCAAAACCGTAGTAACGATGAACTTCAAACTTCCATAACTTCTTTAATAATGATTTCCGTGACTTCAATCAGTTTCGAAATCAGCGTCATACTCATGTATACAAAAAAAAAATTGAAAAATACAGGGTGTCCGGTAAAGTAAACTTGTTCCAGTTTTTATTTTTATTGTTTTTATAGAATAATCCTTGTAAACATCCAGTTGTGATTTTGAAAGATGTAAACCAAGATGATATTAAAGCACTGCTCAAATTTGTATATCAAGGCACTGTATACGTATCAGAGAAAAAATTATCATCATTTTTACGTACTGCTGAGCTACTTCAGATTAAAGGTCTTGCTGGTACAGAATCAAACATTAATCCTGATTTAGTAAGTACACTATTAATTTGAAATTGATATTTTTTTCACTTATTGATAGTAATTGGTATTTCTCTGTTTTACGAGAATATAATTATTCCCAAGACTATCTCCATTATTGTGACACACATAATTGTACAAAATACTTTTATCTATCTAACTATGTATCTTTTGTAGATGCCTACTTTATGTTTACTTTATTTATTATCTAATTCTTTTAAAATGAATGCTAAGTTAGTTTGATCATAATAAATTGGTACAATTAAATCAGTAAATCAGATACAATCAGATTGTGAAACTGTTTGAAAAGTTGTTCATATTAGATAACAGAAAAGTACTTAATTACCTAATACCACATTCATCAATATAATTATATGGTTGATTTTTAATATTTAATTTTTAAGGAATCAACTCAAACTAGTTTAGAAAAAAATTCTTTGTCTGCATTACAACAGTTGTCTACTAATAACAATAAAGTTGAAAAACAAGATACATCCACTTCTACAGTGAAACCTAATAATTTACCTGATTTCCCCATTGGTAGTAATTCTGCAAAACGAAAGAAATGTTTTCCAGATATTCACACGAGTACATCCAGTTGTATTAATTTTGGTATAGCTTCAACATCAAAAAGTCAGTGTACTTCTGACCAGTCATTAGCGACTGCAGGTAATGTAACCTTTTTATACTTAAATATATATACTAAAATGCAAGAGCGTATAATTGATTTTATGAGAAAAAACTATAATGCTCTTCTATATTGAAAATAAATATATATTTCACGGATTATGGACCGTGCAGGCAACGTACATGTTTTTGCAGGATCCCACCTTGCCCAGAGTGGGGACTGCCCCCACTGCAGACAGATGTACAATAACCAATCATCGCTGAAGTATCATGTGCGTTAAATGCATTCGGATTTGATGCGCCGGCTGTGTTGTTACCTTTGTCCCTGTTCATTTTGATATAGTGTATCACGAGGCGTATAAAACGCACATGCGACAAGAAAACAGTGTCAGATTGTGGTTAATGTCCAATTAAATTATATTTGATGTAAGTGGACAAATATGGTTGTCGGTCGGTCGGAGCATGGTGTATTGGTTTTGATGGGGGAAGTCTCGAACACTAAAACATTTCAAATATGTATAAATTCCTTAATATTAACAATCTTAAAACAAATATAACACCAATTTATTAATATTATTTGTATATAATATCGATTGCTAATGGCAACATAATATTTATTAACTTCGGCTTTATGTTAATTGCCTAACATTATTGAGAAATCATATGTGAGTGTTGATTAATGAAATATGCACACTTGTTTAAAATAACAATGCAAATCTATTTATGATCCCTGTGTACATTTCATATGTACATATAGGTGTATAAAAACTTTAAAAGGTGTTTTATGGAAATTTATTTTTGTTTATAATTTAATTTTACCCTTATAAATCATTTATTCAAACTATAATTATTATTATTGTAAGTTTCCAGTATGTTCTATAAAAATATATATTATTATGCAATTTTCATTTGAAAAGAAAAATATTTCAAGTTTTTCTTTCTTTTGGTTTCTTTGGAACAAAATAATTTTAATTAAAGTTCTACAATGAATTTATGAATATATTTAATCAAAAAATTAGTATACTAATATTTTAACATTAATTAACAAAATAAAAAATATATACTATAATGTTAAAGATATAGAAATTTACTTTGCTAAAACCAATAATTTGTACACTTGAACACAAAGTTAATTTCATGTTAGATTTAGTGGTAAATATAACGTTGAGTGCTACTTAATAGGTTTATCTTTTCATTTTTGCCAACTGAATTTTGATCAAATTACTAATTACAAATGTGTAGGATATAACAACTGTTATATTTTATTAATTTTTATAATTTTACTCTGGTCAAATATAATTTATATTCTAATTTATCATCCGTTAAATAAAAGGCATATTTATCGTTATGTTAAACTCTAAATTTTAGTAATAATGTACCATAGTGTATAATTTATGCTGTGTTAGTGTTATTGTCTTTTTATTAAAATTATTATTAATTGTATGTCTTGTTAAACATGGATTAACAATGAATAAAGTAAAAGTTATTATTTAATTGATTAAATTTAAATATTGTTCACAGAACAAACTAATTATTTTGTTTTTACCACAGAATAAAACTTATGGTTAACCTCATGTAAAAATTTGAAGCATTTCTGATTGGTTAGAACAATTTTATTGACATCAAACTAAATTAAAACTAATATAAACTCGAAATTATCTTAAAAATCACCACCTTTTTTGAAAATGCCATCATGTCTAGACAATTCCAGAGCTCTACAATTATTTTTATCAGAATTAAAATAAAAAATCAAAATGTATGCAGTATAAAAATGTAAGCTTAATTTTTATAAACTTTCTAGTGTTTTCTTTTTTTCCTGTTTTTTTTTTAAAATCAAAAAGTAACTTGCAAATTAATTAGGCATATTTTGCTTTCAGAAAATAATATGCTAGACTAGGAAATCGAAGCAATATATTTGATAAAAATGTTATTAATATACAAAAAAAAACAAAAAACGCTTTTTTAAACATAGTAAATACATTTTATATTTTGTTTAGCTTTACTTTTACTATTTTTTAGTAGCTGATTTCCAGTTTTTGAGTTAGAAGTAATAAAATGTTTTAATTTTTTAGTAGTGTTTGATTTGTAATGATGCATAATTAATTAAGAGTTTAGGATTAAATTTTATGCTTAGTCATTAATAGAATTTTGTCAAATTGAATTAAAAATAAGTATTATTAATCTATGCATAGGTATTTAAATCAAATAATTATCACACAAATAAATGTAATATTAACACATCTTCAATAATATTATTGTAATACATTTTAGATTCTGAGCGGAGTGAGGAATGTTTTTGGTTTTATAATGATGTTTATTTATTTATTTTATATATCTGTGAACAACTTTTTTTTACTAGATTTTTACTCAGATTTTCAACAGTATTAATTTTTCTATAAGGAAATCTGACTGGTGTAGTACTGGAAAATTAACGAAATGTATTTTTTTTTTAAATCGTTAATACTTATTCCTTTATAAACATGCATAAAATAGACAGACATTTTAATGCAAGACTATTAAACGCATGTGAAATTTTTTGAAGCATATCATTTTGGCAAAACTAAATTTAAACACATGACAATTAGCTTTTTTTTAAAAATAATTTTGGTCTTTATTTTCTCAAAATAAATGTATTAATTGTGTATACCATTATACAAATGGTTATCAAATATTAGATGTGTTCCAAGGATTATAGTACTGGAAAATACTATAAATAATATGTTCAAAATATTTTTTAAGATAATGTATAGATATTATAAACATTCTATATTCTAATATTTTACATTTTACATTTTTAAACTTTTATCTTAGGTTATGGTTACATGTTTTTTTTCTTTCAAAAAACACTAAGTTAGTAAAAGTCCTGATAGTATTTTTTTGATACATTTATTGAAATTTTCAACAACTCACCTCTTTGATTATTTTTCTTGTACAATACTATTTTAGTCAGTAAGAGAACTCTAAATTATTTGCATTGTATTTTAATAGAAGCGGATTTTATGACCAGTAGTAATTAATTTGAATAACAGCAAATGTCTATTCATCAGTTTTATTTATTTCAGGGATACCTCAAGTGAGGGAAAACTGCACTGTTTGTGATGTTTCGTCTAATAATTTGTATGAGAAAGAAGAATATCCGTATATCACGTTAAATGAGGATCAAAAACAAGTAGGCCCTCAAGATACTAGAAAACTATCCATCCGTCAGTGCATATTACCATTTGTACACCATTGCCAATGTAAAGATCCAAATTGTCGTTCATCAACTTGTCAACGTGTGAAAAGAATCATACAGCACGTTAAATTGTGTAAAATTAAATGTTATGGTACCTGTCCATTATGTAAACGATATGTTGTTCTTTGCTTCCACCATTCAAAGTATTGTACTCAATTCAAGTGTCCGATATTGTTCTGTTCAGAAATAAAAGACAAGATCAAACAACAACAACAGCAAGAAGTACAATTATTGAGGAGACAGACGGCTTTTATTAATACAGGTACTCTGGTGACAGAAAACACAGCATTTGTCGGAGCTGCACCACAACATAATATGCCAATTCAATCAAAAATGATACCTCACAAAGCTCCAGTAATGGTTCCAAATACCCAATTACAATCAAGTAATGATGCAGCAACAATAACAGCAGCAGAAACAATAACAAGTTTAACAGCAAAGGTATATGAACCTACCTCAACAACAAATGATAATCAATAATCAACAAAATACAATGCTTCAACGACAACAAGTCATGGGAAGCAGACCTCAGGGTAAGTAATAAAATCCTAATCCTATGCCCAATTAATCGTTGGAACAGTTGATTAATGCATTACGCACCACTGGCCATAGTCAACCTGAACAACAACAACGTCTCAGAGAAATACTGAGGAGTAACCCACAGTTGTTAGCCCAATTCATCAGGAACCAACGACAATAACAAATGTTCTAACAACAACAATAACAACTAGGTGGAGCTATCACTCCTCCTATGTATCCTCAACAAATGCAAGGGCAACAGCAACCTGGTCCCCAGGGTCCTAATCAGCCTCAATCAAATATGCAAAATTGAATTCATTTATAATTATGAAACAAATTTGAGCTTATTTAAAATAATGGCCTTGTTTCTATTATGTACATTTATTAATGTAAATATGGCAGCTTAAATTACAAAATAACAATTTAGTAAAGTAATTTGATTGGCAGTGTTGACTTATGTATGACTTGTATATATTTGTTTTGCTATTGTTGTTATCTAGTTAGAGAAATGTAGTTAAGGACGTTCTCATTAACATTGAAACCATGAAAACAATTTTAATTTCCTACTTTAGTAAAATAATATTTGTTGATTTTTTTAAATATTATTAATGTGTAATATTTTATTTAAAATTGTGTACTCTTAGACATTTTGTTATTACATATATTTATTATTATATTATTATAATTATTATTATTATGTATAGAAATATTATTTTTTAAGGGATATATAATTTTTAAAATGGGGAATTGCCAACTAGATGGTTTTATCCAATTTATTTATTCAATGTTTTATTTTTATTTTTTTTGGATACACAATATATATTATAATCTTTTAACAGCTTTTTAAGATAGCCGTGTAAGGCTTCTTGTTTATCTTAGTCTTTAAATAACGTAACTTAAGGTTTTTTTTTAATATTATTATATAATTTAAGTTATACATTTAAAGACATTGAGAGACATTTGTTTCTAATAAGATTAAAAATATATGTAGATATATATTTATGTATGGAACCATTCTACTTAGTCAGACTAAATAAAATGTTAATTAATATTTAGAGAGGCCACTGTAATAAATAATTGTAAGAAATTGATATAAATATGTTATAAATAGTTGCATAAAATTGAAAAGAAAAAAAACATATACATATTATTATATTGACTTTGTAAATATACATTAAAACCTTAAAATAAGACAATTATACAAATTGATTATATAGTCAATTAAATAGTCAACCCGAACAACATCTCAGACAAATACTGAGGAGTAAGCCATAGCTGTTAGCCAAATTCATCAGGAACCAACGACAAAGTCAAATGTTCCAATAACAGCAATAAAGTGAAGCTATTGCTCCTTCAATGTATCTTCAACAAATGCAAGGGCAACAGCAACCTGGTCTACAGGGTCGTAATCAGCTTCAATCAAATTTGCGAAATTGAATGCATTTATAATTGTGAAAAAAATCTATGCTTATTTAAAATAATGGTGTTGTTTCTATTATGTACATTTATTAGTGTAAATATGACAGTTTAAAGTACAAAATAACAATTGTGTAAAGTAATTTGATCGGCCGCATTAACTTATATATTACTTGTGTATATTTGTTTGTTGTCATCTAGTTAGAGAAATGTAATTTCTTCTTAACTTTGAAACCATGAAAAAACATAAAATAATTATCTTAACTAAATTATTAGTAAAAATCAGTTTTAGATATATACAGAGTAGTTCTCAAAATATTATTAACTAACATAAAATGAATTTAAGGAGCAAGATCATTTATTGATGTATTTATCAAGAAATAAAAATTCACAAACATATTTTCATGTTCAAATAAAATATATGTTAATGCTTATCAAAAACAATAAGTTATAATGTAGAACAATAATTGTAACTAGTAAAAATATATTTACCCTTTTTCTATGTATTTTGTATTTCTAAAATAAGCCATAATAATAATTGTATATAAAATTGTATTAACACAAGGCAAAATATATAGTTGTCAATCATAGATAGATTTCCTAATGAGCACAAGTTTGTCTTTGCCCGACCCATATCATATTTTTCACTTTATAATTTGTCTAACTTGATTATTTATTATAATAGCTTCTATCATTACATTAGCCAAAAATAATTGGGGAAATCATGTTATAAATAAGGTACAGAAATATCCGACATGTAAATTTGTAAAAAAATCTATGTATATATATTATATATTTTGTCATGTGTTTTCACATTTTTTTTTTTTAATAAGTCATGAATTATTATTATATAATAATAAAATAATAATTATAAACATAAATAAAATAATATTACAAGAAATTAAATTATTCGAAAGACATTACATTTCGATGTTTAATACCATTAGGTAATAATAATTACACCCTTTTATATATTAACATTTATAATATACATAGGTGAATTAAAAAATGAAATGCATAAAAAAGTATTTTCATATTTATCAACATCACATTTGTATAACTCAGTCTTTGCCGGGTCAAAATTTACATTATTATAATCATTATCGTCATCGCCATTAAAAAGTATCTAATAACAATAATGCAAAAAAAAAAATGTGTATATATATATTTATAAAATAATCATACTTATTAAATATTGAGCATCTAAATAAAAATAATTCATACAAATTTTAACACTACTGAATATTTTTTTTATAAAAAGAAGATAATATATATTTTGTCAATGTTCAAAAAAAAAAAAATTATAATAATAAAAAAATACACTAAATGGGAAGAAAATAAATTTTAACAATGTTTTATTTTCTGTTAAATCACAGATTAGCTTATATAAAGTTTTTTAAGTTATTATTTATCATCTCTATAGTTAGCGAGTCGTCTTGATGGCAATAATGGTGATTGAGAAGGAGACCCATATCCTTCTTCCACGTCTTCGTAGTTCTTATCTCTTCCAAAATCTAGTCTTATTTGGACAGGATTTGCATTATCAGGAGTATCATTTTTAGATTTAGATTCTTCAATTTGAATGTTTACATTTTTGTTATCTAATTCATTTTCGTTAGGTACAGACTCATTCTGTGCAAATTTGATTACAATTTCTGCAGTTTTAATTTGCAATTTTAGAAAAGATGGGTCTAACTGATTGTTTTGACAAACAGCTGCTTGGCTACATTCACCTTCAGTATTTTCTCCTTGAGTTTTACCAATCTGTATGTGCCACGATGTTCCGGTGTCATTAGAAATTGACTTTTCAACATCTTCTGGTTCACAATTCTCTTTCTCTTGAAATCGAATTGGATTGTCTTCATTGTTGAAAAATATATGAACATTACGTACACCTTTGAGATCGATGCTAGTTTCATCATTTTCAATAGGTGGTTTATAAGGTACAATTGCAGTAGTTACTTCATTATTTTCAACTGAAGTACTCTCGGCAACATCAATGAGCACATTTTGATTTTTACTTGGTTTTTCAGGAGCGTTTTGTACATATATTACTCTGAAATAAAATTAATTTATAATTACATTTTATTAAATTTTTGTTTTGTTTTTAATCATTAAATTAAAATACCTGTTATATGCTTTCCATCTTTGGCAAAGCATAAAATATGATTTACATTGGATGTACATGAAAACAACCCCACCAGTAAAACCAATACTAACAACGATGAGTTTGGTCCAAAATGGCCATTCTAAAAGACCTTTTCGAACTTCATCTATTGTGCGATCCAAGAGCACAAACAGAGACCAACAAACACAACTAATGGCTATTATATGAAAAATCATTGCGCACACCAATTTTTTACGTTCCATACAAGTCAATTCTAAATGCTCCCACTGTAAATGTATGATCATAATTAGATATTAAACCTACTCAATACTTAGGTAAATAAATAGTTTAATAATATAAATTTACTTCATTGAAAGGCTTAATTTTTGTTTGCATAATGAACTGAAATTTACATAATTCACAGCATCGAATATTTGATGATTTAATCCACTGTTGCAAACACATTTGATGAACAAATCTTAATGAGCCATTGCAATAACATGGTGCTATTAAGGGTGAATCAATATCACCTTCACAATGACATATTCTAAAAAAAAAAAAAAAAACTTAAAATAAAAATTACCTATTTGAATTTTCACTTTACATTATAAACCACATTTAATAAGTATATTTCCTTTAAAAAAAAAATACAAATACTCATAATGACTATCTCTGTTTCCATTCAAAATTAATATTAGATCAATTGAATTGTATTTTTAAATCGTCACTCAATAAAAAAATAAACTACTGTTGTAAACGAGTATTACCTTACGAGAAGTGCGTATTTACATCACATTTTAAAATGAAAATTATTATTTTATATTAGTATAACCTCCATTTATAATATTTATGGACGATAGAGTATTAATATAATTCTGGGTAACACAAACTGTTTATTAAATGTATTTAATCAATTTAATGGCTTATCATGATTTTATTAAAACATTTTGTTTTCATAAAAACGGTTCAATTAAAAATATAGTGGTTGTTTTTTTTTTCTTATGGCAGGCAAACTGTTTATTGATACAAACTAATAATTTCAATAAAACTATAAACATAGGTATAAATATACAAGTAGGTAAGAATAAATAAATAATTAAATATCAATTAATGATTTTTGTAATTTGTATGTTTTATATAGTTTCAGTCCAAAATAGTTGTTATACATTTTGTGTTTTTAAAGAAACTGTTTCTTGAGTTTAATATAAAACAATTCGCCTCAACTTCAAACATAGAGTGTTTAGTGTCTTTTATTATTTAATCCATTCCTCTTCCATTTTGCTTGATCTTTTGATTAAGGATAACATAATTTTAGCTAAACATCAACATGCTTCATTAAATGCTGAAGTCATTTTAGATTCTGAGTAATGCGAAGAATCTATATGATTATATTAAGATGTTTTTTTTTTATCCTGTGTAAATTTGACCATAAATCTTGCTCAGATATATATGCGCGGTACCATTTCAGAAAGAAAATGTCCAGAAGGTACTTTAGGAAGGTCATTTTTTGATTTTCCAGATGGTTTTCATAATATCTGAGAAAAACCAGGATAAAACTTAAGAAAAACGGGAAATGTACAAAAATAACTTTATTATTTTTCAATTTTGTTATTTGTTGTAATTTAGTTACATAGTAAAATTTTCAAATTATTTAAGCCATTTTTAGACATTTTAATTTTGCTTGTTTTAAATGTAATTTTTAATAGATAGGTATTCTGAGGTAAAATTTTTACACTTAACAGAGATTTCTGAAAATTTAACAGGAGATTTATTGAGTCTAAATTTGTGGTCGAAAAAATAAATTTGAGTTTAATGGAGTATTTTTTTTATAAAGGAATTTTAATATTAAATTTTGACGAAAATCGTTTAAGTAAAAATTACATGGAACAAATCTAATTTTTTGTTCGAAAATTAGTATATTGCCGATGAAGTCAGAATTTAACTTATTGACTAAGTTTCGAGATTATAGCTTTTTAAAGTTCTGATATTATATGTTATGTTAAATAACTACTTCTTATCATCCTAGTGGTCTCGAGTTCAAATCCGCGGTTTAAACAAAATTGTTTGCATTTCCTCCCCCCCCTTTTACACAAGGAAAACAACGAATACATTTTGGGTGTACCTAGAGAAGTAGAGCCCAGCCATAGCTCACTTGGACTATTTTAATCGCAAAATGCCTCTCGATTCCATCAGAAACCTTACTCCGACGTATCAAGTGTAGGTTATTTTCTGAAAGGAAATTGTATTTCTGTGGTATTTTAGAGAAGTCTTTTTTTGATTTTTCAAGCAGTTTTCATAATATCTAGAAAACTGGGATAAAATGTCGGAAACACGAAAAATGTACAAAATGTATGTATTAGTAAAAACATATGGCCTTTTTTATGTGTACAACTTTTCTACCAGCAATTTCGTTCCGATTTAAAATGTTAACACTTTTTTTGAACGGAAATCTGACTGGGAAGATACTTTAGGGAGTAATTTTTAAGTAAATTAATTTTTCGATTTTCCCAATAAATGGGAAAAATTGGAAAAAACATGGGAAAATTGGTACAATATTAAACAAATATTATTAAAGAAAAAATATAATACAGGTAGACATATAAAACTTATAATCACAGAAAAAAATAATAACTAAAGAAATAATTTGTATGTTTGATAATTATCATCACGAAAATACATTAATCTTTGAATTTACAAATTTATAGAAAATTATAATGGCGTTCCTTCAGTTGCAGAATTAATCTTACTAAACCAAAGATAGACTCAGATGGGTAATATTGAGAACCAATTAACTATCAAATAAATTAAAAAACCAAGCAGTTTGTTTACTTTACCATTTTTAATGGACTCTTAAATTAATGAACCATTGGATTAATATTTTAATAATTAGTTTAGTGAACCATTAAACAGTTTATTCATTCATACTTTGCTATAGATTCATTAATGTTTATATTGTGACCTAGCATAAGTATAATATTAAGTATTCAATAAACTACAGGAAGACCTACACTTATAAATATTAATTAAAAACTTTGACCCGTGCTTTTAAGGTTTTTTTTTTCGGTCAAGTTTATCTAAGTAAAACATTCTACAATTATACTAACTGATACTTTTGACGGGACATTTTATTTTTTTATTACATTAAACATTACACAAAAGTAAATATTTTGAAACCATGAAATTAGGTTACTTTACTCATTAAAACTACAGAAATATAACATAATAGAGTTAAAGATAAATAAACATAATACTTTTCAAGTTAGACACTATTTCTAGTTACAACACACTAAACAATAAATGAAAAATGTTAACCCACAATACTTACATATAATAGGTATTTATTAAAAGTAATATGAAAAGGGGTGTGCATCAACGGCATATCTGGAGCTCAATGAGAAAAAGATGGTTTAAACAATTGTAATACACCACAAAATATCGCAAGGGGTTTCCTCGTTCCAAAGAAAAATCAACAGTTATCATTTTTATTTTATTTTATGATTCCTCTCCTTGGCATTAAAAAAATAGGTATAAACTCTAATTGATAATTTACAAAAAAAAAAAATGTTATTCTAGGATAATAGAGACAGGTACAGACACTGTTGTATGTGGGAAGTTGGGAAGGTAAGATACAGAAGGGAATTTAGTGTAATTGTCCCCAACAATAACAAATAAAAATAAACTATTGCTAACGAAAAAACGATTCTGAGCAGAGTTCAGTTGATAGTGATGCTTTGTCAACAATATATATATATATATATATATATGTATGTCATATTATGTTAAAATAATTATAAGCATAATTTCTTTAATGGTGTTAGTTTAATATTGTTTGGATTTTCCTAAGATTTTTTCCAGTTTTTCACATAAGAAAATTCTCGGGAAAATCGAAAAATTACCTCCCTAAAGTACTTTCCAAGTCAGATTTCCTTTTAGAAAAGATGCTATCATTGTAAATCGGACCAAAATTGGCAGTAGAAAAGTTATTCACAGAAAATAAAAATTTTAATATTATACTGATATATTTCATACATTTTTCCTTTTTTGTTTTCGTTCATCCCATTTGATTCATAAAATTCCTAAGAAAATCAAAAAATGATCTCCCTAAAGTATCACCCCAAGAAAATTTTCTTTCAGAAAAGGGTCTACAATGTATACACCAGAGCAAGATTTCTGGTAGAATTTTTGTACACAGTATAAAAAAAGAAGAAAAATAAACGTCTTTGTAAAACCAATATATTCTTCGCTACACTAAGAATCTAAAAAAAAAAATTATGTATATATATAATATAGATGTTACGATCAGAATCTGAAATCGGGTAAATCTCAGAAATGTGAAAAATTGTATTTTATGGACTTTACAGTTTTTCTGAAATGATGTTGGTCACTACTAAATAGTTTTGTCAAGAAAAAATCCGAAATATGAAGTTTTGATTAAGTATTGTGGACATTTCGCATTTTGCCCAGGCATTTCTAAGACTTTCACGATTTCGGCATTTACCCGTAACATAATATACATAATAATATGTATACATTATGTATTCATATCGAATACACAAAAAATTTAAAGCAATATTCATTTTTTTTTCTCCTACAAATCAATCTATGATGACTACTGTTTGGACATCCACATTGATATCCCTATATGTAATATAGATAAAAAATTACCCTAGTTATATCATTATCATTATTTTTTGGTAACATTGATAAAAAATACCATTTATTGCTTATAGCCCCGATTGAAAAATCACAGCTGAAAAATGTCAAGGAGGGGCGATCCACCCATCCTCAAATACACCACTGGTGTGCATATTATAATACATATACATTGAGGTAGCAAAAATTATTTAAAAAAAAAAGAAAAGAATACATATGCAATCCATTTATAACAATTTTAATAAAATATTAAATTCACTGAACAAATTAATAATTATAGAAAGCAATTTAAATTTAGTTTCATACTATTGTAATATTCATACCTGCAAATGTCAAAATTTATTGAAGAAAAACTTGTATTTCTAGAAAATCCTTCATCGTTCTTCATCCTCTGAAAAAAATCAAATCAAATTAAACTACTCAAAATAGCTCATGATTATTGACAACTCAATTTATTAACATTTTCAATTCAGTTATCTGTTAATAATAAATTTATTAAACTGTATGATACTGATGTAATGATAAATTCACTTATATGCAATAAAAATAATTAAAAATGTAAGGTATTAAAATTATAATGATAAGATTGGTTTCATATTTATTTTTTTGACACAAAATTAACACAAATCAAAGTTTATTAACCTTCAATTCTCGATAATAAAATGATTAACAAAACTAATCTGTAATGATAAATAAAGAAATATTTGTATGTACATTATGATAACATTGAAAATAAAATAATTTATTTAAATATAGTTTCAAGTAAATACTAAAATTGTTGTCAATGGAAAATTAAATACATAATTTTCTGAAATATCATAACTAATTAATAAATAGTAAATATTAATCAAAATTATTTATGAAGCCTTAAATATAGTCAATAATTTTGTATCTCATCATCTATACAAATTTAATAGTTAAAAAAACATTACTCTTGTTTAAAATACATTATTAATTAAAAATATTTTAAAATGTGATACCTATTACCTACTATTAAATAGAATAGATAGAAAGCTTGGATACATAAAATAATTCAGTTTACAACCTGTATGCAACAATAAATCATTTCATATGAAATAAACATTACCAAGCGGAGTAGTATGAGTCGTGTTTTTTTGTTGTTGCTAAGGTAACGCAGAAATCAATAAAAATTAAACAATAAATTTACATTTTTTTTTATTAAAAAAACTAAAATGAAAATTCAAAAACAACTTGTGAATGCACCAACTAATCAACATTTCTTTTTAGAACAAGGCTATAGACAACGTTTTCTAGTTGAAAAGATTATGGACAGAAAAAAAATACATTATATCATGGAAAAACTAATATATTCCTTGCTATACTTTTAAAATTACTTTAATAAAAGATATTCATAGAATCATAAAAAAATGTATATGACAAATTATTCTTTTATTAGACAAACTTCGTTTGAAGCTAAATTCACCATCTAGTGTAATGATAACCATTTGAATAATCTAAAAAACGGACAATACTTTACATGATGGGTGGGCCATTGTTGGAGGTGAGAAGTTGGGAAATTTATGTCTGTATAAATCTGTGAAATATATCTGTATACAAAGATTAATTATTACTAGGGTCCTGAATTACATGCACTAAAAATGAAAGGAACGTGCATGGATTTATTCACTAGTTATCATTAAAATATACCCAAAGAAAAATTGATGTTAATAAAATTGATTTAATTTAGAAATGTACATAATTCATTAAATAACTAATATACAGAACAAAAAAATATATTAAATATTTAGTAGAAATAATTAAATAGTTCTTTGTATATTGTACTTAACTGTATGTTGAATTTTGTAACATTTCGAACATTCGCTCATAGATGAACGCAAATCAATTTAAAAAAACTTAGTAGAGTATTATTGAAACACAATTAAAATATAGTTTACGAAAACCTACTCAATATATAGATTACAACAACTAGTTATGACCGAATTATCTTTATCTAGAAGCGATTAGATAATATAAGAAAACAAATTCCTTACGAACCTTAGGTATATGTGATAAAATAAAGAACAATAGTAAAATAAATGGGTATATAACACTTAGGTATTTGACTATAATGCAGTGAAAAATCATAAAATTCAGAAATATACAGTATACATTAAAAATGACAAAATAAACTTAGTATTTCAAATCTATTGACTATAATTTATACTTGTAGCTTATCTAGCTACGTTTTGGACTGTTAAAATAAACATGTAAATCCAGGCTCTAATTATTGCTAAAGAAAAACGATTTTGAACACGATTTTGTAAATTTTCCAGTTTTTCTCCATTTATTAAAAAAAAAACTTGGGAAAATCAAAAAATCACCTCCCTAAAGTACCACCCCAGTCAGATTTCCTTTCAAAAAAAGTGCTACACTTGAATATCAAAAAAAAAAATTTTGGTAGAAAAGTTGTTCCAAGAAAAAAAAAAATAATTAAATAAACATAATTGTAAAACCAACACATTCCTTGTTCCGCTCAGGATCTAAAATGATATTCTAAATATAATCAAGTTTGTTAATTTGTTAAGGCACATATATTTGGTGAAAAATAAATATTGAGGCATCTAAGTAGGTGGACATATGAAGGAAAGAAATAAAAACAATTCAATATAATATCTAAACTAATTAACACTATTCTTCATATTCTGCATTTAGGCACTTATGTAATAGAGTAATGTACTCTCGAGTTCCAAAACATCAACTGTCGATTGATTTCATTAATTTATGTACCCAATGTATGATTAAAAATAGTGAATATAGTCTAAATGTATAATATAATTAATACATATTTATATATTAAAACAATAAAATAATTATAATTAATTCGGTAGATGACATTTTCCAATTAGATAATATACGCCATCACTATACAATAGCTAATGAAATTTGTATACAACAGTCAATAATCATTAATTAGATACTTTTAATTTATACACATTTATTTATGACAAGAGTTTGAGGTTTTCTTCATAATATAAATAGTAAATTATTTAAACAATATTTGCACTCAAATAGGTACTTTATTACTGGTACTGGATATTAGGTATTCTACATATTTGGCCAACCCCAATTATTTAGGATGGAAAAGAAGATATCATCTTACACATTATTGTAACTATATAGAGTATTTTACAATGTTTTCCAGATGTTAATAACTGTTTATTTTAAATTTATTTTTTTTTTCAATTAGATTTTGCACTAGGGGATACTTATATACAGAAAAATTAAATTTTTATTTTCATCTCTTAATAACTGAGAAAATTACTTTATTTTTAATTTACCAACATTTTCAATGTAGCCATTATATAAAAAATATTATACTAAACCTTTTAGTTTACCATACATGCATATCTGATCAATAGTTTCTTGGTAATAGCTGTTTTAATTTCTAACTATAAATAATTTATAATACCCAAAAACCTCTCATTGTATAAATATTTATCAGTTGACAGATTTATTATCTATATTACAATTGTAATTTCTTATTACGTACCATGGTAAGTAATCTATTGAATATAACTTTTTCACGCATCTTCTGTAGAAATTAAAATGGCTATTACTAAGAAACTATTCATCAGATATGTCTGTATATATGTAATGAAATTAAAATTTTTAGAAAAATATCTATTACAAATCAACTATTTTGAATATGTTCAAAAAGTACACAAATAAAAGTAATTTTTTCTATTGGTTAAGGGGTGATTAAAATAAAATTTTTTTTTCTAAATAGGTATATCTCTCCACTAAAAAATAAAAACATTTTAATATTAATTTCTTGAAAATATTATATATCATTATATATAGTCTGGGATTAAATGTATGTCATAGATTTTGTTAAATTTATGTATATTTCACGATTATAGATGGTAAATACATTGCACAATATTATACTGTGCTACCTATCTTTAATCGTCATATATTTGAAAGGAGTCTTTCGCAGCCTTGAGGGTGAAGAATGATAGGAAACAGGACAATTTAAATCAGAATTATAATTACCATTATACAAATTTAATAAATTTGTTCTGCAAGGCAAATATAAATATTGTAGGTAATAAGAAAATATCAAAAATAGCTGTCAAACTCATTGTTATGTTATCACTTATTATTTATTTACTACCATTACCTAGGTGCTTTGTAATTTATATAATATGCAATTTAATCAATCACAATTAAACTAGGTATCCCTAAATAGACACCTAAATTATTCAATAATAACCATATACCTAATATATAAACACGGATATGCCAACTGAAATAATAATCAAAACAAATTATGTTTTATATCTACCTAGTACCTAATTAATATTACATAAGAAATAAAAAGAAGAAAGATTATACACAAAACAAAACTATTACTTGATATTGTGATATAACTGGAACAGATGATGAGTCAGTTTTCGGAAACTTTTCTTGCATGACTCGAGTAGATGATAATTCAAAGATTCGACTATCTTAAAAACAATTGATCAAGACGAATGATTCTTAGAACACTTTCAAAAACGATTGGTTACGCTAAATCAAAAAATAAAAACAAATGCTAATTACCTATATTATAAATACATTTTATCAATTAATGAATTTCAAATCGTAAGAACTAACACGAATAATAAAAATAATCGTAGACAATTATTGTATATTTAGTAAAAGTGATAAAAATATAAAAATAATACTATTACATAATAAACAATAACAGTAGGTACCGTAGTGCGTTGGCCCCGAACGAAGTCGCAGACACGATCTGACCGGACGACGACCGAACGTCAAAATTATCATTTTTATTGCTGTAGCTGTATCGAACTCAAAAGACAAGTTCAACGTATCCCCTAACGTAGTGGGGCCAGAAGAACAGCTCGAGGCGCGCACTGCGCACACGCACGAAGCAGACGAGTCACACAAAGAAGGTATTGAATAGTGAAAAAATTGAAAACGAACAGTGACGATTGCTGCAGCACTGCAGCAGTGCAGTGCAGCAGGACGAGGACACTCTAAAGCAGACGGGAGCTGCAACCTGCAGTGACACAAAGACGCAAAATGCGACTGCTGTACAACAGACTACGGACAACTAATAAATGATAACAACGAGCGTAACGTTACCGGTAGAAATAAAATCAATGAATAAAAATGTCGTCAGCAAAATTAATATTCATACGTGATTAAATAATAATAAAATATTTTGTCTTTATTAGACGTAAAAAAAAAAATTGTTTTTTTTTTATTTATTTAAATTTTTTAATTCTAAAATAAAGTGATAAATTGATAACCAAATGACCCCATTTCGTAATTAATTAAAATGGATTTTTTTTTCTTCCTTTTTACTGCGATCTGATAGTACACAATTAAACATAAAACTAAATTTGATCACGCCTAAATACGATGGCAACGAAAACATCTATAAGGTGAGGTAAAACCACAGTAGTTTTCGTTTTTGGGTTGAAATAGATGAAGCTAGGTGGTAGGTATGTATAGGTACAGGAACGTAGTCAAGGGGTGCCTGGGTGGATTCTGGCCCAGGGCTAGCCTCCAAACTATAATATATTATAACTATTTTCACTAAGTAACAAAAACGTAATGGGGCCTATATACATTAAAATGAATCTATTGTGATAACTATTGTGTAAAATGAAAACTACATAACGTATTACACAGTTAATACATTGTGTATTTTTCATTTTATATTCATAACAAACGTTATCTGAGAAATCATTTTACCTAAATTGAGTCATTTAATATTAATATGCCTACATATCACATTGTATTATTAACATTTTAGATTGGGAGCGTTGCAAGGAATGTATTGGTTTTACGATGATATTTATTTTATTTTTATTTGTTTTTCTATAAACAGCTTTTCTACCAAACGTCTTGCTCCGATCTTTCAATTGTAGCACCTTTTCTGAATGAATATTATGTCTAATAGATTATAATTATATCTAGAGAAGTCATTTTTTAATTTTCCAAGCTATTTTACATAATAATCCGGAAAAAACAGGACAATTTACGAAATGTATTATTTTAAATTTTATTTTTTTGTTATGATTCAGTTAACGATATTTGAAATTTGGACAGAAAACTTGTGTTCACCTTTTTTAGACGTGGTAAAATTTGTCAAATATTTGAGTAATTTTTTAGTTATTTAGGTATAGACATTTTTATTTTGCGATTTTCTTTTCATTATTTTTATTTGGTATTATACTCTCTGGATAAAAATAAATTCTTGACAATTTAGAGTAGTTTATTATAAGTAATACTTTGTGATAATAAAAAAACTGAGTTCAGTATAGTTTTATTTATTTATAAGAATTGTAATATCAAATTTTGACAAAAATCGTAAATATTACAGCCTTTTAAAACATGTATAACCAACCGTCGCTCCGAATTATTTTTCGTTAGCAATGGTTAGTTTTATTGTTGCGTGCAAGTTATAAATTAAATAAATTTACGTGTCCAGGGCCGTAGTAATGGGAAATGGGGTGAGCGATGCCTACGCCCCGGGTGCAATCACTAGATGAGCTCAAAAATTAAAATTTAATATGTATGTGAAATATTACAGTTATAATTATTATATTATATTTCATAATTATTTCAATACATTTAACTTCATTTATAGATATAAATGATTGGCGGAAAATAATTACCAATAATAATATTTTTATAAAAAAAATAGTACAATCCGTGATTACCTATATGAATAAACTTCTATGTATAATGTATATACAGTCATATATAGATACGTACATATAGACTACTTGAAATTAAATAAAAAATAACGACGTCACGACAATAACGTGTATTACGAATATCAATTCTGTTTATTTTTACATCAAAATCGAATTTATTGTAAATATACATGACAATTTTCATGTATACATTATACAGTATACTTCATACACGTGCGGTATTTGCCGGGTAATACGTAAAAAATTGATTAGGTACCTACTATTATTTCATTTGTGTTTTGACCGTCTCTCTGTTGTGACCTCTTAGCCCCTGATTTCCGAACTTAGCTGAATACTTTGAGTAGTTGGAGCCATACAGTCTAATTTCCTTATAGGTATGTACATTGTGCTATATTATTGCATTCGTACATTTATTTTATAATTTATTGTACGTTTATTATTCGTGTAATTATAAGTTATGTGAATAATATAATATTGAATCGCTAAATGGTAAAACGGGATTCTGATAATAATAACCACGTATTCCTTGTAAAATATTAACATTTTACGTATTTTCCAAAACAATTAATTCATTCATAATTTTGATTAATTAATTAAATTATGGAATTAATTAACGCACGTTCGTACGTATACGCGTAATGTAAATGTTCAGGGTAATTTTATTATTATTATTATATTCTAGCTACGATTTGGCTATTTTGTCCATTGAACATAATACTACATTGATCAATACATTAGATAAAGACGAACTCATTGAAAACAATGCTGGGAAAATGGCTAGACAAATTGGAATTTAAAAGTGATTAAGTCACTTGCGATTAATAATTTATGTTTGGATGTATATTTATATTTTAAAAACTATTAATTTAAATAAAACCAAAAAGTGTTTATACAATTATTATGTAACACAGGCCCGGATTAAGGGGCAGGGCAGAGGGAGCTATGGCCCCAGGTCCCTGGATATCTTAATATTGTGGGCCCTGGCCTCGGCTGATAGTACTGTATAAACACCAATATTTTGAATATGTTTATGGACCCTTAAAATTGTTTGGCCCCGGGCCCAAAATCATCTTAATCCGGGTTTGGTGTAACAAAAAAAACCCACTAATTTGATTGTAGTTTCTGAACATCTTTAGCTTTGAGTTATCATTACAACTTACAGATTATATGGACGCATTTTGAAGATTCACACCGGGTGCAATATTTGGTTGCTATGGCCCAGTATGGCCCTCTACAGCCCTTCCTAACTTCCTACCTACAACAGTTTCCTACCTGTCGTTTAAGCAGCATTGTAGCATTTCGTAGCATTGTGTATTTTCAAGTGTAACGATTTCGGCCATTCGACGCTAGGTTTCAAACGAAAAAAAGTCTCACGGGAAAATAATCACGACATAATTAACTAAATCCGGTGACATTCCACCTGGAATCTAGATCATCGTCCATCTAGATTTCCCGTGTTTAACTAGATCCCCATGGGCAGGGCCGTCCTTTGTGGGGGCATGGGAGGTGTCTACCACCCCCCTCTCTCAATTTTTTTTTTTTAAATATTTAGTTGGCTAATTTAACACAAAGTTAATATTCTCGGCATGCCCATGCGGGTAAATTAATTTACTTGTCAATTAAATCTCTGACAGTATTAGGTAAAATAAATCTTCGTGAACAGCCACCTAGATACCCGAGATTTAATTATGCAGAGATAATCTAAATTCTAGAGGATAGGGAATCTAAATAATTAGGGAGATATAGTTGACTGTAGGGGAACTTGATGTCAAAAGGATCAAAATGAAACAAATCCCCGGTAATTTAGATCCCATAAATATCTGTAGATATCCCATAGTTAACTAAATTTCCATGGGTCAATTAGTCATCAACTAAATCCAATGGGCAATCTAAAAAAGACGGACATACTTCACATGTAGATGCAGTCATTATTGTAGGTGGAAAGTTGGGAATGTAGGATACAAACGGGAATTTAATGTTTATCTGTAAGCAAATAATCTGTAAGCATCTGATAAACCATTGCTAACGAAAAAACGATTCTGAGCGAAGTTCAGTTGATAGTGTTGCTTTGTCAACAACAAATTTGTCATATATTATTAAAATAATATCACATATTATGCATCAAACATTTTCTTTAATAATATTTGTTTATTATTGTAGGTACCAATTTTCCAGTTTTTCCAATATATTAAGAAAACTCATGAGAAAATCAAATGACCTTCTTATTGTACCTCTTCAGTCAAATTTCCTTCCAGAAAAAATGCTATCATTGTAAATTAGAGTAAATTTGCTGGTAGAAAAAATGTTCACATGAAAAAAAGGCCATAATTTTGTATTATATATTCATACATTTTCCTATCTTTTTACTGGTTTTTCGAATACATTGAGAAAACTCCCGTGAAAATCAAAAATTACCTCTCAAAAGTACCACCTATCAGATTTCCTTTCAGGAAAATGCACCACTTATATATCAGAGCAATATTTCTGGTAGAAAAGTTGTTCACAGATAAAATAAACATTGTAAAACCATACGTTTCTTCGCTCCACTCAGAATCTAAAATGACAAGAGATCGATTTTGTTCCTTTTAATATATGACTATTAACAGAGAAAGTTTTTTTATACCTAAAGTATTTTTCATAATAATTGGGAAAAACCAAAACAAACGAAAAATTCATTTTTTTTTTTAAATTACTGCGCAACTATTTCATTATTTAAAATTGTTATGGCTTATGTTTTTTACCATAAATATTGCTCCAATATAAAAACTACATGAGACCTTTTTTGTTGAATTCTTAATTTATTTGATGTGTTAGATGGTCGTTTTTTGAATAATTGAGCAAAACCGAAAAAAAAAAACGAAATATTTATGAAAATAATGCTTGTATTATGTTTTTGTTGTGATTAAATTCAAAATACTCATAGAGACTTGAAATTTAGACAGAGAACTTATATCTACTTTTTAAGTAAAATTTTAAAAACTTTTGAGTCTATTTTGAGTTATTTATAAACATCTGTATTGACGTAACTTCGGTTTGGTGTTACGGTAATACCTTTAAAGTTTAAATTATACACTATTCTTGTTATCACATTGATCGTTTTCAAAAAGCCATACTACATTATTTTTTCAAGACCTATTTTTACTTTAATTTTGTCATAAATATCAAATTATCTCATCGTTAAGTTAGAATCATAGATAGTTATAACTATATTAGGCGATCATGAATAGGTGTTCATCATGTATATTAAGTAATTTTGCAACCCATAAAAAATCTCTTTTATGTGATTTGTTTATCCCAAAAAATATATTGAAAATGTATTTATGTAAAAAGCAGATATTCAGAAGTCGACAAATATTCTTACGATAGCGCTTAATGTAAATAGATTGGATCAGGATATCATAAAAACTATCCTTTCTCTGTCCATTTAGTCAATTTGTCCAACTAGTAAATTTTGAAAATAATACTATTTTGTTATAGTGTTTGTTGGGACTTCATCATTTGTACCTTTGTACTTTATTACAAACTATGAATTCTTTTTGTACTTATAAATTGTGATACGTATCTATTTAACCAATAGATTTCCAGTGCGAAAGCAATAAATATAAGTAGAATTTTCAAATAAAACTTGCAGTTTTAGGATTTCTGCGAACATATATACATACTATGGCTTGATAATACTGCACTGTCTTTGTTTCATGGCTACCGATAAGATCTGTGTATATATTATTATGCTGCAACATATTCGAAAATTAATCGTGATAAAACAAAAATATATTTTCTTAAAAAATGTCTACTAAATCAATAAGCAATCCAGTTTGGGAAAAAAAACGCGATGCCTAATAAAAACATTCAGATTTTAAACAATTGAGAAACAAAAATAACAGCTATTATTATTATTATTATTATTTATCAATACGAAGGTGACAAAACGCAAGGTTAAATAATGAATTTAAAATTGAAAATTCATCTATTTGAATTTTAATAAAAACTGTTTCGAAGTAGTTGTTTAGCTTCTCAACGTAACCTTGCCATAGACTTTTCAAGGTCTATGGCTCTATGCGGTAGATAAATAAGATCTTTACTACCTATGGTTATTATTATTATCACATAATTTTGATTCTGTTGTATCCTCTTTGTCACAACTTCCGGCAGCCTTTTTTGAAACTTTAAAAATTATTTCTGTAATAAAGATTTCCGATTTTCGCTGCTTCAAACGAACGATTCTTTTCATCCAAATGTTAAAACTTACTTACGCACTACGATGGGAGATAACAAGCTGAATGATCTTATGATTTTAAATGTACAGTGCTCGAATTGGAAACAATTAAGTAGAGGAGCTCAATCCAACGATTTAAAAACTGCGTTCCAAGTACACAATCACTTAACGCAGACCCGTGGGGGACTTCGCTCCCCCCTCCACAGTTCCACTTTACCAGCATTTTGAATACCACTTTTTAGCTACAAATATTAAAATTCCAAACATAATTTGATAGCAATATTTACATCCCACATGTTGTAGTAGAAAATAAAAATTATATGAATATTATATCCTGATGATATTTTATCACACGATACTACAATAATCAAACGATACCGCATAGTTGAATTTATTATTGACCATGTGGTTATCTTAGAGCAATTACTCTCTAATGGTAGTAACATCCATTATCCGCAGAAAAGCGTTAACAAAAAAAAAAAAAAATGCTAAAATTCGTGTGATAAAATATCGATACACCTAAAATACGGCAAAAAAATGTAAGACCATAAAAAAGATGATAATATCAAACTAATATCAAAAATAATAAAATTCGTTATATAATTGACAACAATAGATATCCACATTTTAATAAAAACTATTTCAGACATTAGTTTGTGGTGACGTCTCCTCGTTTTTTTAACAATTGGCCTAGTGATGGGAAAAAATTGACATCTTAAATTGTTACAAAATGTTACAATTTAAATGTATTCTTATTTATTTTGTTATTAATAAAATATAAAATATTGGATACCTACTCTCTTTAAAATTGATTTTTCTTTTTAATTTATTTTATTGTGTTTACTATTACTAAAGTAAAATTACTTAAAAGAACAACTGGCCTGTTTGGAAAGAACGTTTGCTTGTCATTTTTATAATAATTTAATACAAATCTCAAGTTTTAAAATATTAGCTATAATGATAGGTACTCATATGTAGTAATAAACCTTAAAATAATAACGCAAATTGTACATAAAATTATTTAACGTACAATAATAATATAATAAAAATAAATTAAATTACTAGTATTAATAATAATATTCTGAATTTCAGTACATCATTAATATTAGGAAATAATACTTAATTATTCTCACCTATTTATACATTTTTTAAGTTGACAAAAATTGATTTTTTATTTTATATAAGTAATATTTTTTATTTATAGATTGACTTGAACTAACTAAATTATAAATTTATTTTATTTTTTTTTTATTATACAATAATATTAACTTGACAGTTGATTTTAGAATCTGAGTGAACCAAAGAATGTATTTTTTTATTTGTGTAATATTTTTTGTTAATGAGTATAACTGAATTTGTATAATATAATATCAAGAGACTATAAAATAACAAAAAAATAACTAAAATGTAAAATAATATATATGTGATAATGAATATGATTAAGTTGTTATCAAAGTAATTATGTATTTTATTATCGAAATGTAAATTAACGATAATAATCCGCCATTTTAATTCCTTTTGACTCTCTAACCCTAGACGCTTACTGAGGCGAACTATATTACCGATAAACCTTGCGTGGATCCTACTTATAATCATATGATTTAATAAAATTATCAATACATTTAAAGCACAATTAGCTTCTAAAACCGTGATCTAAAGTATTCACCTTGATAGGTTTATTTATCTACAGTTTTTTCATGGCATAAATATACAGGTATGTTAGCAAAATAACCAAATTACACTGTGCATTGTTCGCCAGTGTCGGCCATATTGTATCGATTTAAATGTAGTTGTCAAGGGGTATTGTATGATATCACTAATAAAATAAACGATTTTTATCAGTACTTGCCTATCTGAAATAAATTACACAGTTACCTGATTATTATTAGAGATGGCTATTTTAATGATTTAATGTGGACATAATAATATAATACATTATATTTCAACAGTTTCTCAGATTGATAGTAGTCGCCAGTCACAATTAGTAGCAGCATTGATTAAGTATGCCTAATTAATGGTAGGAGTAGCTGCAGTAAGCAGCAACAACTGTTAAAAATTAATTTTCAATCTATTAAGTAATTGTAACGTTTATTTGAAGTAGGCAGGTACTGATAAGAACCGTTTATCTTATTAGTGATATAATCCGTTTTGTTTTACTATCTGGTCAATAGTCGCGTTTTATGCGCACTGTTATCTTGCTGATATGCCTATAAAATGTCATAATTTTTTGGAGTTTATAGTACTTATGATATATTATCTCATGATAGTACTCATATAATGTAGATTACGTACCTACAATATATTATAAAGTAAACACTATACTAAATTGCTGTGAAAATGTTGACATCATACATTTAATAATTAGGCATTTAAATGTAATATTTATTGCGTTCACACTATATATTTTTTTTGAAAATAGTGATCTCTACAAAGCTAATGTCTGCAAAATATTTTATTTGAACATCCATATGTTCTTGCATTTTTAATTTAATCTATACATATAATAAATTATGATTTCGTGCAGTATTGAATCAAAATTCCTGGCTTTGGTATTTATTATTAATATTGGTCACTCGCAAGAGTTCAAAGGGTTTGATGACACGATTTTGTACAAAATAAATTGGCCAGGTAAAGAGGTAGCTGAAAGATTAGGGAAGGTAAGTTAAACACAATGAAAAGTTTAAAGTAATATGTATTTAAATTATTTACAATTACATGGCTGCATAATATTAAACAGTAAAATCACAATTACTAAACTTATAGCTTGGAGGGTTCTGTATTTAGTCTAAAAATTGTACATTTTATAAAAGTTTGAGAGCAAAAAGAAATTGTTGAGTTGCCTAATCAATTTATGTTACAAAATGAACAATGTTATTTTTTGTTATAAAGTAGAATAATTATAGTAACATATAAATTTAACTTCTCATATCTTTTATGTGGTAGGTTATTACTTTTGGGTAATAAAAATTAATACTTAAAAGTGAAATTATATTAATATTGTTGTCTAGCTTTTAAAGTAACCTAAGTAAATATATTCATTGTACCTAAGAAAAATATCTTAAATTTCTTACTTTATGTATCGGTAATACTAATTATTTCAGTTTTATGGTCAAAAAAACATGTATTAATTTTAATATATTTAACTATTTAAGAAATTGAATGATATTTTTATATTTCTCTAAGATTTTACTTTAATTTATTATTGATTCATCAGGAACCCAATGAAAATACTTTGACTGTGAAAACAGCTATTGGTGAATCATATCGGTGTTTTCTACCTGACCAAGATGAAGTGAATAAAGAATCCGATTCATCATATATTGGACCTAGTCCATTAGAACTATTATCACCATTATTCTCAAAACAAGCTTGTTCTTACAGAGTAAATATATTATATATTCAGCATTATAAATACTTTATTTGCTATAGTTTATGTCTACATATATTGAAATAGGTCGATACTTATTGGATTTATGAAGTATGCCATTACCGATATGTTAGACAATATCATAACGAACGTGAAGGAAAAACACAGAAGGAGCAAGAGTATTATTTGGGTAGATGGCAGGTTTTTGAAGGTTTCAAATTAGGTAAAGTAACCAAATTAATAACAACTAATGAATATTCATTAGAGATATACCTACTAATAAAAATGTAACCAAATTTTTTGTATTGAAATTTGCAATAAAGTAGTGTTCACATCCTTGTACAAAATTTGTCTTTGTTTTTTGTTTATGATTTTATTTGTAGAGGAAGAACTGAAAAGATTGGCAAGTTTAAATTATCCTGGACCTACAAAAACAAGGAAAGTCGATGGTGTTAATTTACCATATTTTGAAATGAACATGTCTGATGGCACAGTTTGTGATCTCAATGGCCGTCCACGACAAACAAATGTGTTGTATGTTTGTTATCCTCAAAGTAAACATAATGTGTATTCTGTAAAAGAAACCTCTACTTGTCAATATGAAGTTATCATTTTAACATCATTTTTATGTACTCATCCTTGGTACAAGTGAGTATTAGAATTTTAAAATATTATTAATTAAAAATTAACTTCATAAAATAAATGGTTTTTTGAATAATTATTAAATTTTAATTTTGTAGACCACCAAATAGTGATGAATTAAACATTGACTGTCTTTCAGTGGACAATTCACCACGCAAACCTCATAACTTAAAAGTCCTTCAATCTGATACTTCTAAATTGAAGAAGCAAATAAAAATGCTCACAGTAAGTTTAAGTAATTAACAGTAATTATTGCAGTAATGAACTAGCAATAAATACAGTTTGTTTACTAATAAGATATTTTTTTTTTTTATTTTTGAAAAAGTTCTTTAATTTTTGTTTTATGATTAATGAAGGACCCTCTCAATAAAAAGGAAAACTTCATACTAGCTGTTTCAATAGATAAGGTTTATTTTTTTTTTTTTCATTATTTTTATTATTTTTATTTTTGCTTGTTTTTTTCATCTAGACTGTTGTAATATTATAAAAAAAAATGTATTTCTTGTACATTTATATATTTTTTTTTTTTGAAGAATGGAGAAACTAAAATACAGGTTAAAATACAACCATCTGCAGAAACAGAACAAATTGCGCCAAAAGAAAAGTCTTTAATAATGCATGCTAAAACACCAAATATTGAAATTAATGAAATTAATGAATTTGTGTTTGGAGATGTATGTTTACATGGAGTGAGTATTTTAAGAAAATATATTTTAATGAATATTATGATTTGTATTTAATAATATATTTTTACTATAGGGTTCTGGTTGGTGGACATATGAAATATGTTATAATGATTACATACAACAAGTGCATAGAGAAAAGGGAAAACCCGATGAAATTGTTACTTTGGGCTTGTTTAATAAACAAGACCATATTAATTGGTTAAATGAAAACGAAGAAAAAAAACCAAAGTTTGATGCAAAAGGTACGAGAAATGTTTTATTTCATTTTTACTCTTCTGGATCTGTTTGTCAAAAAACCGGAGAAAAACGAGTGACTGAGGTAAACATTATATTACTTATTATAACTAATTAATGATATATTGGTCTACAGGGTTGCTACGCTATTTAGGAAACATGAAAATTTCAGGTAATTTAGAATTTGTCATGGAAATAATAAAAACAAAAATTATATATATATATATGTATTTGAGTGGTCCTTATTTATGAGGAAAAAAAAATTCATATTTCTGTCGGGACGCCTCTCAATATTTTTGAGAAGCATATAAAAATGTCTACAAAGTTTGGCCATAATAAGTGAATTCTAAGATGCAGCAAAAGGGTTTGAAATTGTCCTAAGGGTAGTATTTTGTAATTTTTAAGTTTATTAAAGTTTATGTTAAAACTACAGCACTTGGAGTAGAAATTGATAAATCCTTAATTGTTGAGCATTATAATATGTAAAAAAAAATAAATTTAAAGTTAAAAATTGTCATGTAAATCTATTATTTTTGAAGGAAAACAATAAAACACACAAATAATTAATTTTTTTTAGCGAAATTCATTTTTTATAATTATTTACTATTATTACATTTAAAATTTCTATTATATTTTAATTATTATTTTACATATTTTATTTTATCATTCCATTAAAGTACTTTTTCTTGAATCACGGTGATTTTTCTAATAGTCAGCCACGATTTGTAAAAGATATTATTTTTCTTTGTTTTTGGTTAGAATAAAATTGAAATCTTCAATTAGTTTAATTGCATTTTCGGCACTATCATTTACCACTTTCAAAGCCTGTAATTTTCTTTTAGCATCTTGATAATCTTCATTAGTATTCCAAAACTGAGGATCTCTATTAAATAACTAGTTTTAATATCAAATTGTCTAAACAATTTACTGAATTTGGATAAATAAATTCATTGATTGTTTGTTTTCTTAACAAATATCTTTTAATCAATTGCTACATTGATTTTGTTAATGAAAATAAAAATATTTTTAAGCAATATATTGCTTTTGCCATCCATCGGTGTATGATGAAAGGCACTTAAAGCTCGAATAGAATTACCATAATAAGAATTACTGCCGAGAAATATAATTAATAAGTTTAATAATTTGAGGTAATCTTCTCTTGGTTGATTTTTGGCTATTCTTGCAATACAATATTTAATATCTTTTATTGCATCATTTAATTTCAATTTTACATATTTACCCTCATAGCCTAATTTTATATTCTTAGATTTAATTTGAGACCAACTTTTCTGAAATTTTTTAAATAAAGGTATATTGGTGATAATAGATTGAGCTATATTATACTTCTAAGAATGATTTTAAATATATTGTGTCTACATGGTAAAAAGAGAAGATCCTTTAAAAGCTTTTGTTCTAAAAGAATGCACGCTGCTTGCAATCTTCCCATATATGAAGATCTCGTATCACAACAAGTACCCTGAACATTTTCTATAAGATTTAATTCTACAAATGTATTATAAACTGCTAAATTTTGGTTTTAACCCATTTCTGATTTTATGCAAGGGACACTTAACAAAATATTTAAACTTCCTTTAAAAACTAAAGTTGCACTTTAACTAGTTAAACTTCATTTTCCTCATGTTAGAAAAGAGTATTCGAATTAACTTGAATATTTGATGGTAGTTTACCAACCACAATTTGGCTTTCAGCATATCCAATTGAATAAATCTGATCTATCATTCTTGTCTCTATGTCCGGTAAATATTTTAATTAATAAATACAACTGTATAATGTATATATAAACTTAAACACTAGAAAAACGTTAAAATAATATTGGATATACAAAATAAACTCGACACTGTGTAGTTAAAAGCAATAATTGAAGTCGTGAGTTGTAATGTTCAAATTAAATCCAGGATAAAATAAATTTATTGTTAATACTAATCAAATATCAACGTATTTATAATTTTAAACGTTATCAAAAACGATAATATTCTATTATTAAATTTTTGCTCATTACATTTTTATTGACAAATATAATTAACATAATTAATTATTTATGTATACTTTATTGTTTTTCTTGGAAAATAACAGATTTATAAGAAAATGTTTAATTATAATTTTTTAGGTATTGTCATGCTCTACAATTAAGGATCTATCAACTTTTACTCTAAGTGTTATAGTTTTAACATAAATTTTAATAAACTAAAATATTACAAAATACTACCCTTTGGACAATTGTCAACCCCCTTATGCTGCGTGTTTTAATTGACTTGTCATGGCCAAACTTTGTAGACTTTATTTTTATATGCTTCTCAAAAATATTGAGGGGCATCCTGATAAAAGTATGAAATTATTTTTCCCCTATAAATAAGGACTATTCTAATATGTATCATAATGATATGCATGGTGAAATGCTTGGTGCTAGAAAAATTTACAGATAGACCAAAAAAGTGATGTTTTATGCTAAACCTGTCTGGTTAAAATTTGTATTACTTCTCTGTGCTCTGTTATAGTCATAGCACCTCTATAAGTGCGTCTTGCGTCCCCCTAGGCATGATTGTATAATTTATCAAATAGTATTAATTGTAAAAAATTGCATTTTAGAACTTTTATTTATTGTTTTATTTCACAGAGATTGAATAAATATTGTATGATTTAAAGAAGAGATTGAGTAAAATTATTTATTATGATACAGGTTTTTTATAGGTATGTGTTGTATCTCACAGAAAATATCCTAGAAAATTAGGGAATTTTGAAATTTAACATCTGTAGCAACCCTAGGTATATAATTGATGACAAAATCAAAATTACAATCAATACAATATAATGTATTGTAGAGTTTTATGAACTGTTGGTTAATATTAATATGTTGTTGATTAACACTTTTTTAGGTTCGGTACAAATGTAAAATCGGTCAATATAATGAAGATACAGTAGCACTTTATTTGTATGAACCAAAAACATGTAAATACGTATTAACAATAGAATCACCATCACTCTGTGAACTAATAAATGGACCAATAGATGAATATGGATTATTTAAAGTGAAAGATAAGAAGTCTGATAATATATTAAAATATAAATTTGAAGACAACACAGATCCAAAATTGGATGACTTTACAGAAAAAAGAACTGTAGATTCTACAGAAAAAGAAACAGAAAATGAAGAAAATAAAAAATTGTCTAAAATAGAACTTTAAGATGTGGTGAACTTGTTTTTTTTTTATGTAAATTGTTTTTAAAAAGTTTATATACCTATTATTATGTATTTTATTTAATGCATCTTTGATACATAAAATAAATTCCCAGTTGTTAAATGAGTTTTTAAAGTAATATATGTTTTATATATATATACATGTTCTTATAAAGTAGTATGTATATATTTTAGATTCTGATTGAAGCAATGAATGTATAATTATAGCACTTCTTCTGAAAAGAAATCTAGATTGAGGAGATACTTTAGGGAGGTCAATTTTTGCTTTTCCTAAGAGTTCCTAAAAACTTAAAAAAAACCAAAAATATTACGGACTTTTTTCCTAGAAAAATTAACGAAATGTATTATGGTCATAATTCTAGTTTAGCTCTCTTGGAACTTTTGGGTTTTTTTTTTTAAATTTTTGTTAAAATTGTCTTATAAAAAAAAATTCTACATTCACCTCAAATTTTAATTCTGACAACAAAGTAAAACTTTTAATTAACTTGTTAAATTTTCAAGCATTTCTGTTAAATCTAAAAATTTTACCACCAAGTACCTACTGAATAAAAATTATGTACAAAACTCGCAAAATTAAAATGTTTATAAATAGCTTAAAAATGGCTTAAATTTTTTGAACATTTAACCATGTCTATAAAAGGCAAATATAAACTTTCTATCCAATTTTTAAGCCTCTACAAATAATTTTAACTTAATTACAACAAATAACAAAATTTAAATAATAATAAAACAATATTTTCATAAAAATTTTTAATAATAATAATTTTATAAAATGATATAAGAACATAATATAATACAAATATTACACACACACACACATAGCACGTGATTTAGTTCACACGAGTAGGTAGTAGGCGTAGAATATTGTATCTTATATATACTATATAGATATACCAGTAGGTACAGACAAAATCCTCAAGTAATTTCCAAGCGTGAGGCAGCGGGTCTTTTCCTTGAGGATTTCCTCTACGTGTGCATTGAAGGGGGGGGGGTAAGTAATTTTATGATAAAAACCTTGTATATTCTTAAACAGAATACTTTTCAAGAACATAAGGTTTATTATAAGCTTTACTTAGTGATCAAAAAAATAAATTTTAGTTGAATGCTTTAGTGATTTTATGATAGGCGTTTTAAGATCAAATTACGGCATTTTAAAATTTGTCTTACCGAACTTTGCTCCCAATCGTTTTTCATTAACAATGGTTTATCGTTACATACAAATTTAAATTAAATAACTTCATGTGCCATACCTTCCCAAAATTCCAACTTTCCATCTACAACAGTGGCTGCACCTATCCCCAGTATCAGCTCTTTTTTTTAAAAAATGTGTTAATTTATTTTAAGAAAATAATTTGATTGACAAAAAGGTTATCTATATATAAATCAATGTCGGCCTAGTCATCGAAGATCCCGGGCAGGATTTTTTTTTTTAGGGGCCCAATCTAACTGACCACTCACGCATTATTGTTTTCATTATTCATATTTGTGATAAGTAGTGAAGTGATTAATCAATACTAATAATATATAAGTCATATTATAGTAAAATAATTGAATAGGCTTTACATATTTTTTCAATATTTTACGATTTCTTACGATTTTCACATTTGCTGGGAAAACTCTTTGGAAAATCGAAAAATGATCTCCCTAAAGTACCTTCTCGGTTAAATTTCCTTTTAAAAAAAATTGTTATCATTATAAATTTGAGCAAAATTGCTGTTAAAAAGTTTTGCACAGAAAAATAAATCGTTATATTTTAATAATATATTTCGTATATTTTTCTGTTTTTCCTCATTTTTTTTTCCGGTTTTTCACATTTGATGAGAAAACTCCTGAGAACATCGATAAATGACCTCTTTACCGGACCTACCCAGTCGAATTTCCTTTTAGAAAAATTACACTATAAAAGTGATCATATTACAACAATTATCGTAAATAGAAAAAAAACGAATAGTGCATGGAATTTACGTGACTATATTACGATATAATTAATTATATTATGGGAACAGGCAGTTTATTTCCGAACTTTTCTGATTATTGTCGAAATACATTATTATACTTGCACGTCACCGCACAGTTCTTTGGTGTTTGGTGGCAGGAGTTTGTATTATATAGGTACCTGCCTATAGTTCTTCAAAACCACGAGATTTTATCTTATCGACTATTGCTCGTTTATTTGGGTAAAATCCGATTGTTGGTATGTCGATTATTTGTAAATTAGAACGTACCTATGTACTTCGCGTATCTATGGTAGAACAAAAAAAACTTGGGGCCCGGGCAGCGATTGCTGTCTAGCTGCTTTGGTCAGGCCGACACTGATATATACAATATATATTCGTATTTACCTATAGGTATCTAAAAATTTTATACTTATTTATGATCCGCCCCTCCCGTTTATGAAGGCTGGATCCGCACCTGGTTTCCGACGTGATTTCCCAGCACCTCTGGGCATACCGAGTAAAACATTTCTGTAAAACGGTAAATGTAAAAAAAACATAACACATATTAAATGAAATAAACGAAGACAGATAATAGTTATAATAAGCCACGAATGAATTATGTACCGTGGTCGAGAAGTATGCTTGAGTCGAGCATAGACATAATGTCTATGGAGTCGAACTGTTCGAGAACAATAGTTTTTGAATGGAATTGTTTTTGTTTAGGCAATCATTACGATTTCGTGGGTCGTGGGCATGGTTTAAGATGTATGCTAAAATCTGTACTCTGTGCGTTTGATCAATCATTCACGCACTACTGAAACATTAACGGACAATTATCTCAGAGGATTTAAATTTAAGTGAATTTGATTTCTGATTTTTTCCAATGATTATCATTTAAGCTTTATTTTAAAACCATTTTTTAATTTTTTACCCCTACTCTATATACCTCAAATAAGTACATACTTTTGATTTCGAACCCCCTTATGAACACAGATTTGAGTAGATATTTTTCTAAAAATTTTGATATACTTTATAATAATAATATTTTTATTGCTAGTTCAAAATGTACAAATAAAGGTGTATACGAAAGAGAAAAACTAGCATTGCTTTTCACTGATGTAAACCTCGTATCGAAAAGCAAGAGTACTTAATATAAAAATTATTAATATGAAAAATTCATGAGAAACTTATAAACTATGGCTAAATAACAGTTATTTAGCTATACATAACATACATATCAGATTTACCGTTTATGAGTTGTTACCTATGGTTATAAAAGTTGAAAGTTTATACCGGAGGAGTAGGGAAGGGTTATAGATAAGCAATTTCTTACATCGTAGTTCAGTTTTTGAATGTTAATAATATTTTTGGTATTGGCAATACTGGTTTTTGCAATCGTATGGGAAGAGTACAAATTACGTTGATAACATTGATAAGAGGTCAAATTATAATTTCATGTTTCTCTCGTTTTACAACACTATTTTCGTCAACTAAAAATGAAGCCTTTAGTAGAATATGAAAAAGCTACTACGGCAGATCCTACACCAATAAAACTCTTAACACCTAATCCAGATTTCCAAAAATACCATACATCATGGCTTGAAGATAAGTGGTTTCCTTTCATGGGATCCTTCTTAGGTGCTGGATCATCTTGGTATTACTATTCAGTGCAAAATAGAAGACCTTACTATGCTTGTGAGTTTTTGCAACATTTTAAATATTATTTTGGTTGAATAAATTATTTTTCATAGGTCTGCACATGAAGTTGGGTGCAGGAATTCTTGGTGCTGTTGCTTTTTATTATATTAAACAACACAGAAATGCATATCTAGCTGACAAGGATGCTATGTATAGACATTACATTCAATTACATCCTGAATATTTCGAACCTCCAGGTTTGATTATTAACTGTATTGTAACAATGCAGTTTACTTGTATATTAGTATTATTAAGTTTAGTTAGTAATACTAACATATATGCAATTTCCACTAGGAATTGTATTTACAAATATTTTTATTTGAATATTTATTTATTATACATTTTATGTTATATTTATTGATTATTAGAAATTGGAATCAATTAATTAAACTATAAAATATGTTTATGATTTACAAAATTTGATACATTTTAATTACTTAATTATAATTGTTTGCAACCAATCAATATAACAAAATGTATTTTAAACTAATGAATTAAAGTATTCTTTACTTACTTGTTTGCATATTAATTTTTGAGTTTGCTCATAAAACGTGTTAGGTTTTAATTCCGGAAAAAAAAACCAAAATGATAATATAATCAGAGAATATATATATTATATATAATATAATATTTATATATAATATAATAATATATATATATAATCACATAACAGATGTTGATAGATAAATGTTTTTCAATATAAATATTATATACATCATATATTTTTTTAATATAATATAGATCATTTAATATCATTAAATAATTTTAATAAATTTGGTATCCAAGGTCCATCCAGCCTATGACATATTAAGCTCGTATTTAAAAAATAGGAAACAAAGGGTTTGAATAAAAACATTATCAATATGTGGAGTATCTCAAGGTACTAACCTCTTTTCCACCCTATTTAATATTCAAATTAACCAAATAAACGATCTAAAGATGCATGTTAAACTAGTCTGTTATGCTGATGGTACTGTTCATTTTGTTGATTGTAACTTGAGACGAGGTATTTTCATCCATACAAGATGACCTGAAAAAAATCAATAATTGATTTTGTGCAAATAACCTAGTCTTAAATTTAGATAAAACTTATTTATTACCACACTATATAACTAATACAAACAAACCTGATATAATTAGCATGTGTATTCACAAACACAACTGTTCAAATCCAAAATCTTGTACATATCAAACTTCATTAAAAATAATAAAATCGTGTAAATCTTCGAGCATTGAAATGTGCCATGACCTCCAATGGAATGACCACATTAACCAGAAAACGACATAACTAGGAAAAATAATCTATGCTTTCAAAAATTTAGCTAATTCACTTGAAATTAAGAAAATTAGAATTGTTTACCAAGCTCTAGTAGAATCCATAATTAACTATGGTATTACTATTTGGGGAGGCGCCTATAATACAACACTAAATTCATTAAAAATAATAAAAATAATTTTAAAAAATAATCACTTGTTGTATCACACAGAATATCTGTAAAAAGAACTAAATGTTCTATCGTTAAAAATTTGTTTCATAAGACATCAGTAATTTTTATAATTAAAAATAATCTAACACCTAGTATTGATCATGGATATAACAAGACAATTATCAAACATTACTGTTCCCTTAATGAACAGAAACCTAACTCAATCTACTTACTTATATATAAGACCAAAAATATATAATAAACTTATTTACTTTATAACTTAATGTTAATAACATAGCAAATAGACTGATAATTATATTTATTTATTATTTATATTATATTGATTATATTATCATTTTGGTATTTTTTCTGTTGGTTTTAGATTTCAAGCGTAGCAAGTGAGCTATTGGTTTTACTACAATGTTCATTATTATTATTTTTTCTTCCAGTCTATGGACACATTTTTCCTAGTAAACTTGCTTTGATTTTTACGTGTAGCAACTTTTCTGATAGTTCAAGTTGTCTAGATTGTACATTAAAAGGTCATTTTTAAATTTTTTTAAATAAAAGCTCTTAAGTGGGAAAACATACAATTTCATGATTTTATTATTTTATAAAACATAGAATTTTTCTACAAAAAAAAATGATTTAATCAAAAAATCACAAGACAAATTATTTGTTGCCTTTTGATTTACTTTTTTATGGTATCATCCCCAAAACTTATGAGCTTTTAAAGAATTTTAATTTTTAGGAGTTTTCTGGCTGTAATTTGGTTATAAATACATGTAGATTTGAAACATGGTAATAATACTTACATTAAACTTAACCTAGACGGTGAAATTTCTAAAATCATTGGAAGACCTTTTTTTTTTAATAAATGTTTAGAAATCAAATTTAAACGAAAATCACGAAAAAAATTGTGGCACTTTTAATTATGTATTACTGAACTACGCTCGGAATGATTTATCGTTGCTTACAGATATAAATGAATTAACCATATATATCCTACCTTCCCAACTTCTCACCTATAAGTGGCCGCTCCCATCCCCAGTATCAGCTCTTTTTTTTTTCTGTATACCGTTAGGTTTGTACAATTTTTACTAAAATTGTGCCTTCTTAAATTTTTAACATTATATCTTAAATCACTACATACATTACATTCATCAAATAATATCATTGGTATGTTAAAATTATATGTTTTGTTTTAGAGCGCAAGAAAGTTGGTGAATTATTCAAGGAATGGGTTCCTGTACGATAATTTCTATATACAATTACATATCTAGGATTAGTTATTCAAATAATATGATGTCAAAATTTATTATATTATGTAAATTGGAAAAAGAAAATGATAACCTTGTAGTTTATTTGTGTGTACAGTTTAACAGCTGTACAGATATAACATAAATAAAATATCTATAGAAACTATAGTTGTTTACAATTTCTACTTTTGGTTTATGCTTACTGTAATATTTTAACTATTTATTAAACATGCATATTGACTACTATTCGATATTAAATTTAAAAAGACATTGTACTAAGGATGATATACAGAAAGCGTATGATAGTTCTCACATTAAATAATAATTTTTAATTATATAATATACTATAATTTTAGATTTGGCAAACTAATATCAACATATTCAATATTTTATCAAGTTAAAAATATCAATTTAATTATTTTATGTGAAGCCTATGAAGTATTATCTGATTCTTTGTGCAGAGCTGTGTATGATAAATATGGCAAAGAAGGAATAAAAAAAGGTGTAAAATCTGACAAAATAACTATAGATCCATGGATTTATCATGGTGACGTGATAAAAACATATTCGTGAGAACTAAATGACATAAATATCTGTTTCTCAGATATATTTGTTAAATATTCATCAATTTATATTATAGAGAGTATTGTGTACTTACAAATCCAATATCGTGCTTGTTTATAAAATCAAATGGTTCTCTATTAATAGATTTAAAGAAAAAAGAATGCTGCTCTGAAATTTTAAAGTTTCCCCTCAAACTAACATTGAATGAGGTAGGTACTTATTTACATACTATTATTTAATAATAATAAATTTAATTTAATACATTTTAAACAATTTTAAGATTTTTTATGGGCTCATAAAATTTGTTTCTGTTGAAAAAAAATTAACACATACTGGTGATTCGAAATCAAATCAAACACAAATTGTGAAAGTAAAAGTACCGCGTGGGTTTCCAACTGGAGGGATATTAAAATCGGAAATTTCCAATGTTAACACTATACTTGAACCTAATCAACGTATTATATAATTATATATTTATAGATTTGAATAACTGATGTAATAATGTAATATTTAATAGCTTCATACATGTTTACGACAGAGGATATACCCCATAAAGATTACAAACGAGATAATATGAATTTAATAATGATTAAAAATGTTTCATTAAAACAAGCATTATTTGGTATAAAAATCAATATTAAAACATTATGTCACAAAGTGATAAGAGTAAATATTACACAAGTTATAACGTAAGATATTAATTTCATTTTAGTGCAATAATGAAATGTCATAATTTATTTTAATTATTTTAGACCAGATTATGTTAAAATAATAAATAACGAAGGAATGCCCAATATGTATAACCTAACACAGTATGGTGCTATAATCATCAAGTTTAACATAACATATCCTCTTTTTATGCCAATAACTAATGAAACTTGTGAATCATTTAATGAAAATCAAATAAATGTCTAAATCTGAGTAGTTATCTACAGAGTGAATTTTTTTACCATTTTTAAAAAAAATTAAATTTACTTCAAATTTCTCGTTCATAATAAAAAAAATATGCTGTATTATTACATTTTCTAGACTTATACGTTTTATTATTGGTTTTTTTTTTTTCATGTAAAACTAAATAGTCAGTAATCGGAGATGCTAAAGAAAACATTTTATATTCATTGAAGAAAATAGAACGACCACAACAAAATGTATAATACTTGAATATAATAAAACAAACATAATCTTATTGTTTTATTGAACTTGTTAATACTTAATGTTATAGATTATTGTAATAACACGAGATATAAATTTCTAAAGAATCTGAAATTTCAAACATATAAAAATAGTTTTATTGCAGTTAAAATATTGTTATAATTTAGAAATTGTTCCACTTTTTATACTTTTAAAAAATATGTTCTAAAAGCAATGCCTTATCGAATTAGCTACCTATGCTGCCTTCATTCTTCCTTCAAATTTATTACTAAAAAAATCATTGTGTCCAATAAACTTAATTTTCCTTTCTATTATGTTAATCTTTAGACTTGTTCTTTCATTTGATTTGCATTCCATCCAATAGCTCTTATTCAAATTCCTCCACAATTACATCATCATTCCTTGTAATTTATTTTTATCTTTTGCGTCATTGATTATGTTTCACATCCTTAATAAAACAATATTTACAAGTCTTAATAAACTTTTATAAGTTTCAACTATGAGATGCCTATACTTAGTATATTAAATCTTGAGGAAAGTTTGTTTAATGAGAGCTATTCTTTTTATATCAGCTGATGACTGGTTTTTATTCTTAATTATGCTTCCCAGGTATTAAAACTCATTAACTTGTATAGGATTGTTTCTTTAGTTTGATATGTACTTTATTATAATTATTTACTTTACTTATCAACATTGATTTGTTGATCTACAATTGATATTAATCTAATATATCTACAAAGGTATTAATTATTTTAATCATCACTTTGAGATTAGCAGTAATACATCATCAGAAAATTGTATGCTGTGAACCAATTTTCGTCTATTAATTTTTATTTTTATTGTCATATTTTGAAGCTCGTCTTAATGCTTCAATAGCAAATTTTATTGTTCCTTTAATATAAATCGTAGCTAAGTTTTCAGATCAATTTTCTATCTCTCCAATCAATTTTCTTGTTTTTAATGTTCTAAATAAACACCTACACCTCCAATTTATTTATCCAGGCTCAAATTAAGTGAAGAAGACTACGTCCACATAGACTATATTATAAGTTGAATCAAATATTTGAGAATTTTTCTTTTTGCTAATTTATTACATTTTAATAGAATATAAGTCCCCTTATTATTATGGGCTCCCACAACCCTTGACCGGATTTTGTCAAATGTTTTTTATAGATCTGGTTTTCTATTAAGAATTTGACTTACATGATTAAATCACTTCTCCTGTCCTATCATTTCTGAATCCAAATTTATCATCCTTTTTGGTTTTCTATTTTACTTTTCAATCAATGTTTTATGCTATTTAGGAGTATCTTTGATGATGTATATAGGATAGAATGGAAATTGTCCTGTACTTCGAAGTCATTAACATTTTCCTTTTAAGAAATCGCTCGAGATCTTTTTTTTTTATAACAATTGATGATATTAAACAGTGGTTTCTATGAGGATGTAAAAAATAGGAATAAATGTGGTTGAATAGAGTATCAAGTGTTTTATGTGACAAGAAAATTCCAATGAGGCTTAAAGGTAAGTTCTACAAGAATGTGTAGAGAGAAATGCTTTATTAAATAGTTGTTGGAGTGTTGGGCAGTATACATAAAAATAGAACAGAGAATGGGTGTAGCAGAGATGAGAATTCTTCGGTGGATGAATGAAGTAAAGAGAAAATAGAATGAATACATAAGAGGTAGCTTAGGTTTTGATTGTAGACAAAATAAAGTGAAATGGTAAGGGCATGTCATGAGGAGAAAGAAATTAGGATAAAAAAAAATATAGGAAGGAGGAAGACCGAAAAAGAGGTGGTTGGATGCTAATGAGAATGACATGAGAACAGCTAGTGTACACAATGTGGGATATTAAGTCAAGCGAAGTTCTGGATAAGAGTAGTTGACCCAAAATAATTGGTATGAAGTTAAAGATTTAAAATAATCCAAATGGTGATTGTTTGTTGCGTGTTTAAAGCAAGACTGTTATAGATAGAACATAGTTTATAATGTAAGATGGGAGATACACTTGCAGCAGCTAATTTTCTAAGCTGCAATGCAATGCACTAATGAGGAATACCCATGTAGAAGTTGAACTGATAGTGACAGTGGACAAGTTTGGATTATGTATTAACGAGTAAACAGAATATGACATTAATTTGATTGAAGAAAGAATATTAAAAAAGACAATTCAAGAATGTTGAAGGATGTGTATTTAAAAGAGTGATATATTTCAAGTACTTTGGTCATCTTTAGTTTTTTAAAGTTAAGTTTACTGTAAACTTATAATAAATGTACAAAAATGTAAGGTTACATTACATAATTTCATGTTGATGGGTTATAATCGTTATCAAATTTAATTTTTTTATTTTGCCTTTTTATATCGAATGTTCCACGTTTGTTATTTTCCGGTGTCCAAAGAGCATGTTCAACAATTCGTTCAGCAGCTTCTTTATCAACCCTTAGCATATTCTTTTTGGCTAGAGCACCCTTAGCCATATTTATTGAGGTTTTTATCCGCTCCAATTCACGTTTAATATTATGAGTTATTGGATCAACGCCATCTAATCGCAGGTACATCCAATATAAACTATTCAATGCAAAAGCAAAAAGTAGATCATGTTTTATTTTATCTTCAATAGATAGAGAGTTATAATCGACACTCATTTTTGATTCAAGTAATGTTTCAATATCCATAATTGAATTATCCAAATTGCAAATATTTGTTACCAATTCTTCATCTTTAAGTAACTCTTCATCCAAGTCTAGTGGGGGCATTTTGAAATTATCCTAGAAAAAAAAACAATTTGTTTTTAAAATAAAAATTATTTTTCATAATAATACAATCAATATTATCTAATATATTATTGTGTTAGTCCCTAATACTCAAAGTATTCACACAATTATAATTTCTAACGATAATGTTTATTTTCTATACACTATACAGTTTTAATGGTTAATAGTTATTTTATAATATTGCGTCTCACATGGAATACTGGAATAAAGAAATTTTCGAATTGCAAATTCTTGGAGAATATCGTCGCTCAACTAATGACTAATGTTTATTATTGCAATCTCCAACAGCCTTCAGTACAGCACGAATCTTTAAATTTGATAAAATGAGATTATTATTGAATGAATATCATGGACTGAATCACGGCACTGAGTGATAAGCAGTTGCATACTCATGAAATAGAATCATAAAATCATTTGCATAACAAATCGAGATTTATTTTCATCCATTTCCTACAATTGCATAATATGGTACATGGTATTTATTATTAAGAATTCAGATTTTACGAATTTAAATATAGGTAAAAAAAATTATGCTTTCGAACTGTTATCGTATAGTCTTATCATCCATGGAGAAAAACGTGTGTGTCCAGTGTGTCGTTGTATTTGAATTTGTCAGCCTATTGGTCATCCTGTGTTGAATTAGTCACCTAAGATAAGAAACATTTTAATTAATTGTTAATATTAATAATAATAATAATCATAATAATAATAATAATAAAAAGAAATAATTATTTACTTAAATAGAACATTGATTGTTAGAATGGTATATTAATGGCCTCGTCTTTTGCTTGCGATTTACCCCGTCAAACGTGAATAACGTTCTGGCTTCCATTACCTACGAATGTCTCGGAATAATTCACAAGTACGGTAAGTCCTGTGCTATGTTTTCCATAATATACATATACGCGCGAATAATATGGCTACATAATATATTATACTTTATGTAAATTGTTTGTATGCTTGTAAATATGCTTAAAATTAAATTTAAATATACTCAACCGTGCTTGGGTACAAAATTCATCTTTGGTAATTTATGACAGCATAATTATGTTTTTTGTATTAGATCTTGGTGATTTACTATCATCAGTGTTCGATTAAGGTTCACAATGACTGCTGATCACTTTTGCTTAAAATGGAACAACTATCCATTGAACATGGTAACCGAATTGGATAGCCTCCGTACCAGTGAAGACTTAGTAGATGTCACTCTGTCGTGTGACGGACAATTATTTAAAGCCCATAAAGTAGTGTTGTCCATGTGCAGTTCTTACTTTCGCAATGTGTTTAAGGTAAGACAAATTCAATGTTTAATTTTTGTATGAACAAACATTTTTTTTTATGCAATACTCATCTATTGGATGTTTGTAAACATATAGTTTTTATACTAATTGTATTTATAGGATAATCCTTGTAAACATCCGGTTGTGATTTTGAAAGATGTTAATCAAGATGATGTGAAAGCATTGCTCAATTTTGTATATCAAGGCACTGTATACATATCAGAGAAGAAATTAGCATCATTTTTACGTACTGCTGAGCTACTTCAGATTAGAGGTCTTGCTGGTGCAGCTTCAACTATTAATACTGATTTAGTAAGTACACTATTAATTTGAAATTGATATTTTTTCACTTATTGATAGTAATTGGTACTTCTCTGTTTTACGAGAATATAACTATTCCCAAGACTACCTCCATTATTGTGACCCACATCATTGTACAAAATACTTTAATTTATTTAAGTTTATCTTTTGTAGATAACTTCTTTATGTTTACTATATTTACTGTCCAATTCTTTTAACATTAATGCTAAGTGAGTTTGATCTTAGTAAATTGGTAAATTTTGGTAGTCTGATATAATCGGACTGTAAAACTGTTAGAAAAGTTGTTAGTATCGGATTACAGAAAAGTACCTCATTATCTAATACCTTATTTTATGGTTGATTTTTAATATTTCATTATTAAGGAATCAACTCGAACTAGTTTAGAAAAAAATTCTTTGCCTGCATTACAACAGTTGTCTACTAATAACAATAAAGTTGAAAAACAAGATACATCCACTTCTACAATGAAACCTAACCAATCACCTGATTCCCCCAATGGTAAAGTTTCTGCAAAACGAAAGAAATGTCTTCCAGTAAAATTGAAAAAGCAGTTTGATGATAGCACAGAGTTCATGGTGAAAATAAAGTTAAAACACATTTCCAAAAGATAGCAATGTTTAATCATTAAAAATATTATAGGATGAAACTACCAGTAGTGAAACTGATATTTTGAGTAGATTAAAAGTTGATGATATCGATGACGGTAATGTAGATACTGACTGTTATATTGATGAAGATGGATCAAAGGATGAGTTTGGTGATGATCATTATGGGCAAGGACCTGACGATGAATTTGAAGATGTTGATTTAGATAAAGAAGACGATGGTTCACATTCTAACACAATGTTTGATAAATCATTGATAGCTTCTCGTATGCTAAATGACCCTAAAGGTGATTATTGTATTTATTTTATTTTATTTATTATCTACATTAATTTAAAATTATTTATTCAGAGATCCGCACGAGTACATCCAGTAGTAATGATTTTGGTGTAGCTTCAACACCAACAAATCAGTGTACTTCTGACCAATCATTAGCGACTGCAGGTATTATAACCATTTTATACTTAAATAAATAAATACTAGAATGCAAGTGTGCTTTATTGATTTGATGAGAAAAATCTATATTGTTCTTCTATATTGGAAATAAATATATATTTCACGGCTTATGGACCGTGCAGGCAACGCACATATTTTTGCAGGATCCCACCTGGCCCAGTGTGGGGACTGCCCCCATTGCGGACAGATGTACAACAACCAGTCGTCGCTGAAGTATCATGTGCGTTTAATGCATTCGGACTTGATGCGCCGGCTGTGTTGTTACCTTTGTCCCAGTTCATTTGTGTATCGCGAGGCGTACAAAACGCACATGCGACAAGAGCACAATGTCAGATTGTGATTAATATCCGAGTGAATTATATTTGATGTAAGTGGACAAATATGGTTGTCGGTCGATCGGAGCATGGTGTATTGTTTTTGATGGGGGAAGTCTCGAACACTAAAACATTTCAAATATGTATAAATTCCTTAATATTAACAATCTTAAAACAAATATAACACCAATTTATTAATATTATTTTTATATAATATCGATTGCTAATGGCAACATAATATTTATTAACTTCGGCTTTATGTTAATTGCCTAACATTATTGAGAAATCATACTATATGTAAGTGTTGGTTGATGAAATATGCACACACTTGTTTAAAATAACAATGCAAATCTATTTATGAACCCTGTGGACATTCCATATATACATATAGGTGTATAACAACTTTAAACGGTGTTGTACGGAAATAGATTTTTGTTTATTATTTAATTTTACCTGAAAATCATTTATTCAAACTATTATTATTTATATTATAAGTTTCTAGCATGTTCTATAATATATGTATTATTATGCATACATTTTTCATTTGAAAGGAAAAATGTTTCATTTTTTTATTTCTTTTGGTTTCATGGGAACAAAATAATTGTAATTAAAGTTCTACAATGAATCTACAAATGTATTTAATCAAAAAATTAGTATATTAATATTTTAATATTAATTTACAATAAAAAAAAAAAAATATATATATATATTATACTATTAAAGATATAGAAGTTTACTTTGTTAAAAACAATAATCTGAACATTTCATAATAATAACAATAATAATAATAATAATATATTGACAATAAATATTAAATGATAATACAATTAATAAACAATAAACTATTTTTACATTTTGGGTTATATTATTTCTTTCTATATTATATTTATATTTTAGTTGTGTGTAAATTTAATTAATAAAATCTGACCACAATCTAAGTAACAGTTAAGTGGATTAGTGTAAGTTTAAACTTCTCCGACATCTAAATATTGTAGATTCCGAGTGTAGCGAGGGAGCTATTGGTTTTACAATGCTGTTTATTTTTTTTTCTTTGTTCTAGTCTGTGGACACGTTTTTTTTAGTAAACTTGCTCTGAATTTTACTAACAATTTTTTTGAAAGCTCAAGTTTCCTTGAATATACTTTTATTTTTAATTTTTGACCCCATTTTTAAATAAATGGTCTTTAGTGGGAATAAACATTGAAAAATGTAGAATTTCACGATTCCATTATATTGTTAAAATTCAGAAAACGTTTTCTACCAGAAGAAATAATTTAATCGAAAAATCACAAGAAACCTTTTTTGTTGCCTTTTTGATTTAATTTCTTACAGTTTTATCACCAAAACTTTTGAGTCACTTTTGAGCTTTTAAGGAATTTTAATTTTGGCTGTAATTTGGGTATAAATATACATAGAGACTTGAAACCTGTTAATAATATTTATATTGGTCTTACCTGGACGTGGTAAAATTTTCATTAGACGACCTTTTTTTTCTTTACAATCGTTTTGAAATCAAATTTAAACAAAAATCGCAAAAAAAATTATGACACTTTTAATTATGTATTACTGAACTGCGCTCGGAATCAACTTTCGTCAATCAATGGTATATCGTTGCTAACAGATATAAATGAAATAATAACCTTATGTATCCTATCTTCCCAACTTCTCACCTACAACATTTGCTGCTCCCATCACCAGTGTCAGCTCTTTCTATAAGTTGAATCTTATAACTATCTTATACAATAATGTTAACATGGCATATTTTTAAAATCTCATTATATTTAAATAAATCACCAAAATAAATGAAAAAATATTATTTTATTTTATTTAAGTTTATATTTTGTTATAAAATAAAGTATTGTTTTTATAGTTTGTTTCATGAATTGACTTTTTTGGATTTTCTCTAAATTTGGTAATTATTTCATTAAAATAATATGATTTTATAATTTTCTATAATCATATATTATTGATAATTTGTATAAAATTGTTTAATACAATAGTACTTGGTATTGCATAGACCCTCGCATGGACCTTGTACTAATAGACTGAGCAAGTATGTAGTTCCAATGGGCTACTAGAATGTGCTGATGACTACTGGGACTACTCTATGCATGTGCACAAGTTCCGGCAGTTAGGCAAATCACTGCAGTGTCATACCACCCACTTGCATCCTGCCCCTTCTATGAGTTTAAGGTTTATGTATAATTAACAGTATAAAAATAAATGATAATTTGTTATTTAATGAATATGAAATTATAAGTTATAAATATTGAGAATGAAATAGCATTGGATACTAAAGTGCTTTTTACCTTTTTTTTTAACATGAAATTTTATAATTTACTGTAATCATGACTTTACACTTCAATCTTGAATTATATTTAATTGTACTTACAATAAGTATAATATTGTTTTCACAGATTATTAATATAAATTCAATTTACTTTAAATCATTTAAATTCATTAGTATATAAACTATGTACTTATTTCAAATTGTTCTTACATTGATATTATTTTTAATATTTTCTAAAGTTAATAAATAAACTTCTTTTAAAATAACTACTGTCTAAACATTATTTTTGTACGATTGGATTTTAAAGGGTCATTAATATTAAGAATAATTGGCCATTCCCGTTTCCTTTTTATGCTGTAATTTTTGCTGCCCATAAAATAGACAGGCATTTTAATGCAATACTATTAGACGCATGTGAAATTTTTTGAATCATATAATTTTGACAAAATTAAATTTAAACATATGACAATTAGCTTTCCTTTTTTAAAAATAATTACGGTCCTAATTTATTTTTCTCAAAAAAAATGTAATTATTATATATATCATATGTATAATGGATATGATATAATATACCAAATATATCATACATTAGATATGTTCTAAGGATTATAGTACCAGAAAATACTATAAATAATATGTTTAAAATATTTCTTATGATTATATGTAGTTATTATTATAAACATTCTATATTCTAATATTTTACATTTTTAAAATCTTATTTTAGATTGTAGTTTAGTATTGCAGGTTTTTTTTTTAGAAAACAGTAAAAACCTAGTATCATCAAAAGATGCAGATTCTTTGCCTAATTTATTACTATATGTACTTTATTTGAAACATTTATTGACATTTTCAACAATTCACCATTTTGATTATTTTTCTTGTATTCCAAATTATTTGTATTGTACTTTAATAGAATCGGATTTTATGACCATTAGTACTTAATTTATAAAATAACATATAGATTTCCAATAGTTTTTCTTTAAAATTGAATAACAACAAATGTTTATTCATCAGTTTTATTTTGTTGATTTCAGAGATGGATACATCAGTTGAGGGACAAAAAATACAACTAATACTTATACTACTAATATTACTCTACACAGAATTTTTTTTTAAATTTAAAATTATTAATTATTGCATACAGTGTATAATCTAAATTACATTTTGTATCCAACCTTCCCAACTACCTACCCACCTACAATAATGGGCTATCCGTGAGCAGTATCAATGTTTAGATTCTGAGTTCAGGGAGATATGTATTGGTTTTACTATAATGTGTGCTTTCTATTCTTTTGTATCAGAAACGTTTCCCAAACTAAAAATTTTTTTTTTAATTTCTTGATAATTGGTAAACAATGATAGAATTTACAGTAATCATGTTTCATTTTTTTTTTGTTTTTTTAGCAGTTTCAAGTTTTTAATTCTTTATTTTGGTTTTATGTGAATAAAATTGATTTACCGAATACAAATGCTTGGAAAAACAAAACAAAGTTAATTTCATGTTAGATTTAATGGTAAATGTAACGTTGAGTTCTACTTAATAGGTTTATCTTTTCATTTTTGCCAACTAAATTTTGATCAAATTACTAATTATAAATGTGTAGAACATAACAACTGTTATATTTTATTAATTTTTATAATTTTACTCTGGTCAAATATAATTTATATTCTAATTTATCATCTGTTAAATAAAAGGCATATTTATCGTTATGTTAAACTCTAAATTTTAGTAATAATGTACCATAGTGTATAATTTATGCTGTGTTAGTGCTATTGTCTTTTTATTAAAATTATTATTAATTAATTGTATGACTTGTTAAACATGGATTAACAATAAATAAAGTAAAAGTTATTATTTAATATCTATTTATTTTAATCAATTATTAAATTTAAATATTGTTCACAGAACAAACTAATTATTTTGTTTTAATACAGAATAAAACTTATGGTTAACCTCATGTAAAAATTTGAATCATTTCTGATTGGCTAGAAAAATTTTATTGACATCAAACTAAATTAAAACCAATATAAACTCGAAATTATCTTAAAAATCACCACCTATTTTGAAAATGTCATCATGTCTAGAAAATTCCAGAGCTCTACAATTATTTTTATCAGAATTACAATAAAAAAACAAAATTTATGTAGTATAAAAATGTAACCCTAAATTTTATAAATTTTCCAGTATTTCCCTTGTTTTCCCGGTTTTTTCATAATCAAAAAGTAACTTGCAAATTAATTAGGCATAATTTGCTTTGGGAAAATAATATGCTAGACTAGGAAATCGAAGAAATCAAATACATTTGATTAGAAAGTTATTTATATACAAAACAAACAAAAAACGCATCGCAAAACATAGTAAATACATTTCATATTTTGTTTAGCTTTACTTTTACTATTTGTTAGTAGCTGATTCCCAGTTTTTGAGTTAGAAGTAATAATGTAATATTAACGCGTCTTCAATAATATTATTGTAATATATTTTAGATTCTGAGTGGAGTGAGGAATGTTTTTGTTTTTACAATGATGTTTATTTATCTATTTTTATTATCTGTGAAAAACTTTTTTAGAAACTTACTCAGATTTTTAACAATAGTATTTTTCTAAAAGGAAATCCTTGATTGTCCCTGGGGTTTTCTTTTTCATAACAAATGGGAAATTGATGAAATTTATTATTTTCAAATTGTAAATATTAGGGCCTTTTAAAATATGCATAAACAAACTCTGCTCAGAATTTTTTTTAGTAATGATTAATCGTTATATACAGATATACATTAAATTCCCCTCTTACCTTCCCAATTTCTCACCTACAACAGTGGCCCATTGTGTGAAGTGTATCCATATTTTTTTATTTTTTAAGTTTCACCTGTATTTTTAAATTTTTAATCTATGGGCAGCATTAAAATTTCTCTGTTTTACATAGCATTTATATTTTAATTAATTTAATAGGTTCACACTTAATTTATATAATAATGAAGTAAAAACAAAATTATTAAAATGATTAATAATCATAAAAAATGTATATATAATAATAAATTAAATAAATGAATGCATTTTCTGGAGTATTATGAAAAGTAGAGGTCAGTTTTTTATGATTTAACTTATTTGTTTCTAGCATAATTATTTAAATGGGAGTGAGAAATTTTCACAATTCATGAAACATAGAATTCGGAGAAAAAAATTTATTTTGCATTAAAAATCATATTTTAGGGTTTAGATAATATTTAATATTAAAGTATTAATTGAGATTTAAAGAATTTAAGAAAGATTTGAGAATATTTTTATTTTTGATTCTATTATTTGTATGATCATTTATCGGCATTTTGATAATAATGATCAACAAATACAATTTATTTTACAAGCAAGTTATGTTTATATCCTTCTGGGTTTCTAATAAAAATCAAACACTACAGATATTTTTTATCGATGGCAATAGTACATCAGAAATAACAAAATAACGTTAGCTGTCACGATTGTAAAATAAATATATAAATAAAAAATGTATGTATAAAAATTAAATAAATGAATCAATGCGTCGCCTGGAGTATTATGATACGTGTATTATACGACCGGTTTCAAATTCAAAATTTATCATCGGGTATATCACAGTCAAAATCTAAAACGCGAATTTAAAAATCAAAGAAGGCATACATAGAAAAAAAAAATTATGCAAATTAATCGTTTTATATAAAATATAGAAATAATTTATTTTATTTGGAGAGATTATTTAAAATTAGTTATTATTAGATAAACATGTTAAGAAATATAAATTATCTGATTATTATTTATTATCTAAAATGTATTGATATAAGATATTATTTTTAAAATCGGTTTGAACATTTAAAATATTATTACAAATTTGTTTTCTTTATTTCATTGTATATGTGCAATTCTTCTAGAACTGAATTAATGTAAATTATATTTTGAGTATTTAATATTTCTTAGTGTATTAATATAAAAACTTATATTATGGTTATTTGCTAAAATACATTTAGCAAAATTTGATTTAGGGTCAGTTTTTTAAATTTTATTTCAGAAATGTGTTTTTTATATCTTGTTTTAAAAAAGTAACATTTTGACTGTGATATACCTGATGAATTTTCAATTTGAAACTGATCGTATAATACACTTTTATTATTACGACACATTTATTCTTTTATTTATTTTATTTTTATAAATAAATTGTTTAACTATATATTTATTTACCATATTTAATATTTTGTATTTCAATTACATTGTGCTATAATCAAACTGTTAATTATCGAATATTGAGTGAGAAATAGGGAATGGTTGAGTGAGTGTTTCATTATAGAAGCTATGAACAATGTAATGTGATTATTGATTTTGAAATACATGTGTAACATTTTTTTATCAAATCCAACATTATAATTATAATTTATATTAATAATGAATGATGATTAACTGATGCAAATACTTATTTTATTGGAATAGTTATTTTAGTTAGCTGTTATTTGTGTTGACATAATATTTATTTCATTATATTTTAAATAATAATATAAATTATGCATTAGTTCCTTGCAAGACAAGGGTTGATATAGTTTGAAGAATATAAATTAAATAAGCTATGTTATTACTAATATTTTTTTGAACCTGCCAAACTTTCCAATCTCCTTCCGATAGATTATTAAAACTAGATAACTATTGTAATAATAATTATTAAAACTATTTCAATATATAAGAATAAATACTAAAGAATACTTTTTAAACTTTAAAAAAAAAAAAAATCCCTACCATCCTAACTTATTTCTGGTGATTTTAAGTGTTATCAAATTATATTATGTAATACATAACTATTTATTTAAACACATAAATTCAAAACTGACCACTCATTTTTAATGACTTATTTACACAAAACTTTTTTATTAATTTTCTGTTGGTGAAATGATATATCTATATTTTGGTGTTAAAACCACATTGATAATCGCACGAATCATGTCGCACGATGTCCAATTTTTATTTGTCATACAAGTTTTCACTGATGCATATATAAATTGTTCATACTAACAATTGGTTAATTTTTTTTCAGACCGTTTAGGCCGTCGGCCCTGCCCTTTGTGCCACAAAGTGATCTCCAATAAGTCTAATTTATTGAAACACATGCGCATCAGGCATAGCGACGAATACAATCCTGCAGGCTGTAATGTGTGTAGCAAGGTTTTCAAAAACAAATACAGTCTGCGAGCACACATTAATATCTACCACAAAGAGCATAATAACCCTGCCAGTACTACAAATAATAGTAACCAAGGTGCGTATCAAGTGTACAACAATAATGCTGTTGGTCAGCAGCAACAGCAGCAGCAACAGCAACAGCAACAGCAACAGCAACAGCAGCTACTACAACATCAACAGCAGTCAACCCAGCAGTCTGCTAGCCTCAACAACTCTGCCGGATCATATTTGACTGGTTCGTCGTCTGTGGCATGTTTTAATCAAATGTCTCCAAATGCCACTACAACGACATCAGGTGGCTATATCATACAGCAACCACCCACTTCGCCGTTCCTAAACAAAATCTCGTTGGATCTCCCATCTCCATATCAATTAACAAACCAGGCCACTTCTGGACCCCCACTGTCTCCACTTTAACCACTATTTCCACCAGCATCAGCCGGTGAATTTTTTGACATCATGGAATGTGCTTCGAGCGCATGACTAATTTGGAAGTTTAAGTGTGTCGCACAAAAGTGTGCCTACATTACAATGGACTTAACTGAACCTTGTATTAACTTATGTCTAATTACTACTATAAAAAGAAATAATTTATATAATAAAGTTTTGTTTCTAATGGGGGGAGAAAGGGTTTGGTTAATTTTTATTGATATTGATTTTTCTTTGTTGCTCCAAAAATTTTTTATTGAAATATCTTAACTGATAAACATTTTTAATATACATATATATATATATATATATATATATATATATGTACATGTATATATTATATTATGTAGTGTGCCAATAATGATAATAAGTAATGAAAAAGAAACAATCAAATCAATTGTATATTGTATAAATTCATATTTATTAATGAAGTTTACTTATTATAGCAGCTATCTATTTTAAAGGCCAAACGAGTCTAAGACTGAAAAACAAACGAGAAATCATAATATTATTAAACATATATTACCGTTGAATTGTATTTTAGTTCATAACCAAAAGATGATTGTGAACAAATTTTTGTTCACTTTAATCAATCTTAAACTTTATAGTATTTTGATTTATATTCTTAAGCAATAAATAATGTAACATAGTCATAGTCATAGATGTATATTTCATTTACGAAATTAATATTGCCAAAGATATTACAGAACTGATGATTTAATGATCGCCAACATTTTATAATTTTATTCAGCCCCTCTCATTCTATGTGCGAATTGTGCACATGGTTTTATTATATTTTTTGACTTATTTGGAAAATCGTATTTATTTACTGCATAATTGTCTTTCTTTTTGATTTGCTAAGTCTTGGTATTATTTAGTTTATTTATACCCTTAACAATATTGTTTTTGTCAATAATGATTTTTAACGGGTATTTTTGTATTATTAATTATGATTTAATTTAATGTATGATTATCATTGGTACAATATTATTTATTTGGTTTTCTCGCCTTTTTCTTCTCTTTTTTTATCTTAGTAAATTTAGTATTTTTTTTTTTTTTTAATTTTTTTTTTGGGTTCCAAAGTGTGTATTGATGACTGATATAGTTTATAGTGTTTAATAAAAAAAAAAAAATTGAAAAATATATATTTATTTTTTTTTTTAACATAGAATGAGCCAACTAACGTTTTATTTATGTGTACATTAAAATTATATTTACGATTATGTATGAGTAATAATAACTATAATAAATCAAATATATATTTTACTTAGGCTAATTGGAGTGTTGTATATTGATCATCCTTACTCCCACTACAATGGTTAATGAATTTGTTTGCAATGATTTATTAATATTATTATTTATTTATAAAGTTATAAACTAAATTACCCTTATAAATACTTCCTTCCCACCTATAGCAGTATTCTATATTTCTATTCTTTAGATTCCGAGCATAGCGAGGGAGCTATAGGTTTTACAATGCTGTTTATATTTTTTTTCTCTTTGTTCTAGTCTGTGAACTCGTTTTTTCCTAGTAAACTTGCTCCGATTTTTACGAGTAGCGGCTTTTAAAAAGCTCAAGTTATCTAAATTGTACTTTAGACTGGTCATTTTTTGATTTTTGACACCGTTTTTTAAATAAAAGCACTAAGGTAGGAAAAGCTTGGGAAAATGTACAATTTCACGATTTTATTATTTTATAAAAACGGACAACGGTTTTCTACTAGAAAAAATGATTTAATCAAAAAATCATAAGCCAACTCTTTTGTTGCCTTTTTAATTTACTTTCTTACGGTATCATCGCCAAAACTTTTGAGCCATTTTTGACCATAAAGGGAATTTTAATTTTTGGGAGTTTTTTGCTGTAATTTGGTTATAAATACACGTAGGGACTTGAAACTTGGTAATAATACTTATATTGGACTTACCTAGATGTGGTAAAATTTCCAACATCATTGGACGACCTTATTTTTTTCTTAATGAGCTTTTTTTGAAATCAAATTTAAACGAAAATCGCAAAAAAGTTACGGCACTTTAATTTATGTATTATCGAACTGCCCTCGGAATCGTTTTTCGTCAATCAATGGTATATCGTTGCTAACAGATATAAATGAAATAATAACCTTATGTATCCTACCTTCCCAACTTCTCACCCACAACAGTGGCCGCTCCCATTCACAGTATCGGTTCTTATTTTTATACTGGTTTTAATTAAGTACAAATTTTAAAAATGTGTACCAGGAGTACAAAAATCGTTGAAATTGTTGATATGAACTCTTACAAGAATTAATATTTCGGATGTCAAATTACCACAACATAACCAAAGTTATCGAAAAAAAAAAATTCAGATACAGTCGCACAGAAATTTCGGCAACAATTCAGAATGATTGGTGTACTTCAATACTTGCCACCTATTGAGTTCAGCTTCAAACAAAACAATGTGCTTGTCGAATATCGATAAAGTAAAAGTAATATATTCTTCATCAACCATAGATTAAAGATCAAAGTGGATTAATCCACAATCTACCCAGTACCAGAAAATATATTTTTTTAACGATTTTTTTAAAATTCTATTGCCGATGTTCAATTTTATATTTTATATCAACAGGTAGTTGATGGTAGTCACTATTATCTCTTAATATGTAGGTACTCATCAAGGTATTGTCAATAATAAAAAAATGTACAGTTCGTTAAATTCAGTTAAGTTGTAAGAGATCGTATTGCATAAGATTTGTTTATTAGTGTCATTTTTTCTGATTTCCACTTGTGCATTTTTGCGTATTTATTACCTATCTACCGCCTAAATTTCAATGTTTACACATTTAAGGAACCACTGGACTCTCTTATCAAATATTGCCAGCGGAACTTGCGCTTCAGCTTATACCATAGAATTATAAGTCTATTGTTTATGTATTCTTCGATTGATAAGCACAACACGTCTCGTATACGACAGATTAACAGAATTGTTTTATTTTTATAAAATTTATAGCCATCGTCACCCTAACGTGTGGTAAATAATCGTTTCAATTCCATTAAAAAACATTTAGTTTCTGTTGTGCACTTACCTATAGTTAATGATGTTGGACGAGCTGGCAATTGATTATTCAGAGTACTTGAAGGTGGACAATGAAAACGAGGTAAATTATTTTAAAATTCCAAAAATGTAATAAGCATAGCTACTTATTCAGGTAGGTAATCAAGTTAATTTGTATTTTAGGTCAATGCACTCAAAGATGTCGTTGAAGACATGCTTACCCGTTTAGAAGAATTTCAGACGTTTATGGAAATGGTAACTAGCAAATAGCTTTTGTTGATATATCATTCTCAATTGCGTTCATTGAATTTAAATTTTAATATTTACTCTAGGTACGTGCACTTAGGGTTGAAAGTACTAGTATGCATTATAATACGATAAAAGAAATGAAATCCAAGGTTACCGAACTGACAGAAACTGTGAACAAATTAGAAAAATTAGTCAATAAAGTTGGCGAAGATGTTGAATTGGTCGATCAACAATTGACTGAAGCTGAAGCTTGCATGCCTATCAATAAGGATGGTCCACTAAATTCAATTTTCAAACCTTTTTTTGTAAGAATAAATTATATCTTGGCATGTGTATAGGATTTTTTATTTTAAATTCTATTTTATCCAATAATTTTATTTAGAAAAAACAAGAAGATCATTCATTATCAAGACAATTGCCTGCTTATGAGCCACCAGTAATTTTCAAGTCTGATGATTATTTCCCAACTGCAGAAGCGATAGATGCCCTTCAAATAACTGAAAGTGATACTACTGCTAACAAATGATAAAAATAATTGTTTGAAATTTATTATTATAAACTTAAATAGGTAATATATTATGGATAATGGGTATGTTCTAATCACTAGAATATATCACTTGAATTTGGTGGTTAATAATCTGAATCTTGTAACATTTTTTTACAAGTAAAATTATATTGTATAAATTATAATATTCTAAAGATTTATGTTGTATGTGTATTTATAATAACTGTTTCATCTAAGAATAAAATTATTTACTTATAATGGTCCAAGTTTGATGCAAATCGATATTTTATTAGCTTTGCAATTAACCTTAAAGTAGGGCATTATAAAGGGTGTTTTTAAAACTGATTTTTTGTATGCCTAAGAGAAATTTTATTGAAAATTTGATAATAGAATACTATAATTGTTATTGTATGTATGATAAAGACAATTCTCTGTCTGTAATTACTGCAATATAATCGGCAAAAAGTAGTATTTGTACAGACATTTCACCAATCTTTATTGCTCCAAATTCACTTCCTTCATTTCTTTCAAATATATACAGATTAAATATGGTAGGCAATAAATTGCACCCCTGTCTTACACTCTTAGTGATTATGGCTTTCTTCTAATTATTATCTTTCTCTGTTTTTATAACGGAAATTTCGTTGATGTAGAGATTAATTATCATCTTTCTATCGTTATACCTAGTCTGTATCAATATTCTCCATGATTTTAAAAAGCTTTGTCCAATTCACATTGTCAAATGCTTTATCTAAATCTACTAAAGTAATAAATGGAGATTTGTTAACTGTTAAGTAGTACTTGAAGAATTTAAAAATGCATGATTTTTAATTTGTTTAGGTTTCTTCACATAACTAAATTATAATAGGTTAGGTTAACAATGTTTTAACTCCTCGAGTATTTTAAAATCCAGCTTTACCAGTGTAAATTATAAATATAATATCACTGATAATAGTTTGATCAACCGTGTTTAAAATTAGTTTGCATTGGCAAATTTATTGAATTATCAATGAAAACACTGATTATTTTTGAATGATACAATGTTAATGTTATCACTATGCATTTAATATGTAAATGTTATTTAAAAAAAATTTATTAAAAATATTAAATTTTAAGTTTCAAAAACTTCAATAACTGTTCAAAAATCTATTGTACATTGTTCATTAAAGTGTATTAGGTATGTATAAAGTACTTAGTATTTTGTATTTACTGGTATACTTTAAAAGTACTTATTTGTGTCATGGATTTACTTAATGAGAATTAGTGTATTTAGTGTTTATTATTTAATTGTTTAACTGTAAAGGTTTATAAGCAACTCAATATGACTTGTAATATGGGTTTCCACGAGTTCGTCTTTGGGAACCTAAATTGTCTATCCACATTAATTTGCCTGTAAGTAATTGTGACAGTCAAATGTGCTGATTGGTTTTCATTATTTGGAATAACGGGGAAATAATGTTCAATAATTTATTCCTTATTAGTTATTATTATTGAGTAAATTTATTTACTATTGTATAAATGCATTTTCATGTATATTTTTTTAGTACTAAAATGTTATTTCTATAATGAGAGTTTTTTTTCTCATTTTGTGTAAACATGATTTTTTTATTATATCTATTATTTTGATTTGTGTGCAACATATTTGTCATGAAATTTTGTATCTAATGTGGCTACACAGACAAAGCTTGCAAGAATTAAGCCCCCTTCTTGGATACTCAAATAATATAATTTAGTATAATTATAAGATAATCGGTAATCATTTTTTAAAATTATTTTGACTATTATATTACACAATATGTGTAGCGATCAATCATTAAGAAACTTTCAAAACCTTTTATAAGAAGAGGCCTTTACACGTTTGCTGAAGATGTTTTATAGATTTTAATTTTTACGTTTTGACTGATTTATTAATATTTGCTTATGTTGGTAGGTATAAGGAAACATTTTATTTTATCTACCTATATAAAAAGGAAATTATTCAATTTTATTCTTAATAATAAAATGTATTGTTTTATTATATTACACCTATTTTCAGGACCTAAAATACATCTGATTTCAGGGTATACACTTTTTAATTCAATTGTCATCTTTAACAGATTCCCATATCAAAAAAAAAAAACTTTCTCCCTTTTATATACCACTTGTCGTATACATTGATATCATTTATATGATGTTTGGACTAATAATACACAAAAGGAACGAATGTAGTTTAGCTCTCAAGTGATTTTTTGGAATTTTTTTTCCAAAATAAGTATTTTTACATGCTTAATTTTGATGATGCTTTCAAACAAATTCGTTCAAACTTCATTTGGAAGTTATGGTTAGAAGTTATACCTATAAAAAACCTAATTATAATGTTATTGCAAACATTTGCATATTAAAGTAAATCAATATTGATATTTTGGACTTTTTTTATTCATTTAGTGTGTAATAACATAAAGAAGTTTTTTGTTGAATCAGAACTAACTAATATTTTTTGGTTTTGAAGAAATAGTAGAAAAATGTATTCTTTCTTATGGATACATAAACATCACGTAAAATGCGATGGAAGAATATAGTTTATTTAATACTATTTTATTTTTTCTACAAACTGAGGTCAAAATAATAATAATAATAAAAAAAAAAAAAAACCCTGATGGGAGGAGAGCTGAAGGGCATGTTGAAATTAATACAACGATTATAACGTCAAATTATTGTTATTGTTATTGTTATTAATAACAAAATATTTAATAAAGTTTTAAAATTTACTTTTTTTTAAGTGAATTCTTAGAATAATCTCGACATCTCCATACATACATATCCGATACAAAGCGTGTCAGGGGACGTAGTATTTTAGGTCCTGCTTTTTTTATATTTTAATAAACTGTTTTTGTCAAGAAAGACGACATTGAAGAAAAATATTTTTATTTTTTTTTTAATTACAATAATTTTTGATATTAAACAATTTATTTTTAGAAAACATACTATAGTGTCCGAACCTAAATTTTACTTTTCAAAATTCATCTTATATTGTATAACACGTAAAATAAATGGGATGTCTGAAGTTAAACAAATGAAGTTTAATTTTCGGACAGCTATATGAATATAGTATATATTATATACATATATGCATTTAAAGTTAGCAAAATCGAAATTTTTCTTAGTGTACTAGGAGTATCGACACCTAAAAATTGGCATCGGAATAATTCAAATTAAGCTATAAATTAATTTTTTATGAATGAAATAATTTAAAAATTATTCGAACTTATGCCATATGACGGTATACCTAATATAGGTACTGGATACAATAATAATAGTCCTTATAGCCTTACTTAATATTAAAAATCCAAAACTAATTCTGTCTATGTTATATTTTATATTTCGATGAACTTTGCCTACACTATACCTATGCTACTTAAAAATAATTCAATTCCCGAAGTGTTGACGAAACGGAATTCTGGTATTTTTAGGACGAAAATAGAATTAATCTATTGGTTTTACTATGATATGTGATATTTTTAATTTTTTAAAATTTTTTCTGCCTGTAAACAACTTTTCGAAAAGTTGCTCTGATGTCTAGGAAATAGTATTTTTTCTAAAAATGAAATTTTATCTGGTTGGCGCACAGTCGGGGTTTTTTTTTTTTTGATTTTCCAACGGGTTTTCAAAATAATTATGAAAAACCGAATAGAAAATTATAGGTAAAACGGTAAAACCATTTGTTGATCGGTTTTGAATAAATTCCAGAGGTATCCAAGTCCGTAATTGGAATAATTGGAATTTTGGGGGAGGGGATTTTAAACTGAAAAATGCGTGGCGTTTTAATTTTATTTACTGAAATAATTATTTGCCCACGATATAATATAACGAACAATCGGGGGGGGGAGGGGGAGGGATGAGGTGAACCATCAAAACCCTCCACAGGTTAGGCCACGTACCCTAGCGTTAGAAAGATATTTAAAAATCGAATACGGATTCTAATAGAGCTGATATTAACAATGTCATTCTTCCAACTTCTCAACCATGTAGTTGAGAACTCAATGAATTATCCAGGGACGGACTGGGACTAAAAATAAATTACCGGTAAAAGTACATCACTACTTAGGGGTTGTGATTATACTGTGAACACGAACAGTTCTAAATGATATTATTACGGTGCGCTGTTTTCATTTCGTCTGCGCTGATGCAGATCGGTTCTCGGCAACAGCTGATTGGATACTGGCCCGGTGTGAACCAGCTGTAGACATCATTGGGGTCGACGACCGCGGGATATTCCAACGAGAAGTAGAATGCCTACCTGGAATTAAAGAATTTACTAACGGAAACCGTTGTTTTTCGATTATGACGTAAAATTCTCCTTCCTCTCGGAACCGAAACCGAGTGATTCCGCGTGACGTTCGTATTTTAGCCCGAAATTCGTCGACCGGTCTCCGCGGGAGATTTTTGCCGAGAATAGTCTATTTTTAGACACGCGAGGCCCGAACACAAATTGTTCGCGTTAAACGATATAACAAAAACAGATATGCCATAATTACGATGGCGACCAGCGTAATGTTACATTGTTGTCTCGAGTGCATTTATCAAAAGACGTTGCACCGTGTACACCGTCGCAATACAATGGATACTAACGAATAATGATAATTACAAGTGTACGTTACGCGCCACGTCTTATATATGGGAGTGGTGATAACAATAACTGCGATTCGTGCGTTATCGCCGTGACAGCGGATAACGCGGATGGATACGCAACGGTATTGATGTGCGCCAACGGTACGCTAAATAGAGTGGGCCGGTCCGCCCCGAGTAGTGTCGCTCCCGTAAACATTTGCGTATCGGCGAAACGCGTTCTCATAACGAAACGCGTTTCGCCTACAGTCCGGTCAACGTTAAACAAAGTATACGTATTTAACGGGGCATTTAATTATTGTTTAACCATTCGGCAATAACCGTTACGCCATTATTATACCCGGGATCCGGCATTATTAATGTAATAACGAACCGTTACCGGATCGGTAATTGATACGGCACGGGCGCGAATGAACGTAAACAATATTGTTTATAATGTACCGCGAACAGTGTCACGTTTCTATTCGTCTGCGCTGGAAACAAGCGTCTCGGCCCAAAACGTATTTGACGGCTGGTGCGCCGCGGGATTGCGTAGCTGAAACCGGAAGTCCGTTTTCGGGAATGTGTATCGTTGCTGAAACGATTGGTCATCGTTGAAACAAAAATCACCGGGCAGTGTACGAAGTCCAACGGTCTTGGAGGCTTATACGATGTAGCCTAAACCCGAGCCCGTTAACGGTACGGCCATATAGGACACCTCGGCGAAAACCAGAATTTCTATTGTGTATTAGTACCGGCGTATTTTAACACCGGGTTTGATTAAATCGTTGGCGTTAAAGCATTGAACACAAAAAAAAAAAAAATTATGAATTGTATCCGCACACTTTTGACTACCAAACTTGAACGTATGGGAATACAACCGTACGGAACTATGAAATTATTGAGCTATTGGCTCTGTACGTGAATAAATATATAGGTCAAATTTTTGATAGGCACCCGAGACCTACTTAAATTACCTGATTAAACAAATGAAATAATTAAAAAAAAAAAAAAAAAAACAACCCAACAATTTATCTTGCTCTGATGCCAATTATGAAACGACTAATAGCTGTAGGCTAAAAAACTACCTATATGTTATGCAACAAATTGATACCTACGCATTACGTGTTCGGTATTTATAATAAACGTATACCTATAAGTAATGTCCGCCTTATACATATTGTCTATGCGTCGTGCCGCAAGGTTTACCGTCAGGTAAGTATATTATATAATATTTTGCATACAGGTACTCAGCGTAACGCGTACCGGGACGTTAAATTTCGATAGGGCTGAATTGAATTCAGCTCAAATTGGACGAGGTAGGTGCAAAACTAAAATAAATCCGAATATGATGTCTCGCCGAAAGGCTTAAATTGCACCTACCTATCTTAAGCCTACAGTGTATACGTTTGTTTGCCTCTCGTCGAGTACATCCAGTAGGACTAGGTCGTGATGTTATGTAAATATTTTTAGTTTTTTTTTGAAATTTCACATCATACTACACACGTATCCGCGCTATTAGATAGGCACCACTATTTGACGCGATTCGTGCAAAACGAAGCGCCGTAAAAATATTTAAACACACTCGTGCATTATTCGACATTGACGAATAACGAAATATAATATACACGTGGACGTCGCGTTTAGTGCGGTGTGTATTTCTGTATTGAAAATGTTTTCGCTAGTCGTTTTTAATCATTGGCGAGTATTCTATATAATATGCAATTGGTCCAAAACGTACGCAATTTTAAAACCGGGCGTGCGGTTCGGTACATGCAATGCAATGCAATAAATCATATTGGTATTACATGGTACGGGCGCTACTGTAGATGCATACCGTACAGTTTTGATTACTCGACGAAGAAATCGCTGCGCAAATATAATTTATGTTGTAACATTTTTATTTTACATTGCTAAGGTATTTTGCAAAATGGGTGGAAGATATTATTTTATTCCGTATTCGCACCCGTTATAGATTGTCGATATTGTTACTAGTAGGAGTAGGGCTCGGGATATTTTATTAGGACCGATTTTTTTTTCATCGTGATTTATCGATTTTCTCGGACAGTTTTAAGCAGGTAAATTCGATTTCTGTTTTTTTTTCAATCATTATATGCAATTGGTCAAGCTTTATTTTAATACCATTTTCGATTTGTTACCCTTATAATAATAATTTATCGTTACCTGTTATTGTACCTTAAAATAATATGTATTCAGTATTTACTTTTAATTTTTAAACGGTAACTTTATTTTACAATACAACTTAAAAAAAAATATATATTAATTTTAATACGCATATCACTTGTACCCACTAGATTGGTTTAACGTTTAACGATCCCGTCACCCGTGGTCAGATCTTCCATTTTCCCGAAGGTATGGAAAATTAATTTTCTATTAAGAATGAAAATAATAAAATAGAACAGAAAAAAGTTAAATACTGTGATTTTAAGCAATCTAGAAGATAAATAATAATGGACAATAATTGTATTAAACTATTTTCTCGCGTGTATAATAATATCATGGTACTATCGAAATTTAATAAGGGTTAAGTAAATGACAATATACATAAATTTAACCAATGATGGTTTTGGCAAATATGAAATAAATATAAGAACGAAAGGAAGTACCACAATCGTGCTTGGAGTCTTTATTACAAATTATTGCGCGAGAGGGAACAAGCAGGGGAATCAATTACTTACGAGAGTAATTTTTCATTATTATTTAAATTTCAATTCGTTTTAAAGCTTGGTATCTTAATTTTAGATTCGGAATGTAGTGGGAGCTATTGGTTATACTATGGTATGTTAATATTTTCCACCTGTAAACAACTTTTCGAAAAGAAATCTTGCTCCGATGTATAGACTATAGAACTTATTCTGAAAGGTAATTTCTTCTAGTTCGTGCATTGAAAATGTAATCTTTTAGTTATCCAAGGAGTTTTCGAAATAATTGCGGAAAACCTGAAAGAAAATTGTAGGTAAAAAAGGTAAAATGTCAAATATTTACGATGTGCCGCGACGTTATAGTTTTCATTGTATTTAATTTGTTTACGCGATATGTTCTACCAGAAATATTGGTCCAATCTAAAAATGACAAGAGATCGATTTGGTTAGGTTTTTTGATTTTCTTGGTAGTTTTTGTAATAATTGAGAAAAACCGGAAAAAGACGAAAAATAAAACCGATAAATTTATGGCGCTAGAATTCCTTTATTTTAAATTCGTATATGGCTTATGTTTTCCACCAAAAATATTGCAACAATTGAAAAATAACAAGAAACCTTTTTTGTTGAATTTTTTATCTAGTCGGTCACCAAAAAAGTAGTTTTATGATTTAAATATTTCAAAATTTACAAAATATTAGCTACTTTTGAGCTATTTATAGATATTTAAATTTTGTGAGTTGTTTGAGTAATTTTTATTTGTAAGGTTCTTTGTAGATAAAATTGTTAAACTAAATAGAAATGCTTGGAGATTTGACAGGATGTTTATTACAAGTCGTAATTAGTGGACAGCAGTTTGATATTTTCATGTTTTTACATGTATTTTTATTTGGTAGCTATTTGTTATTCAAATTATATGAAAAACACTTGAAAATTTAATACAAGGTACATTGTAAGTTTTTTTTTATAAGAGTTTTAAAATCGAATTTTAAATATTTAATAAAATTATAAAGTAAAAACAAAATTATTAAAATGGATAGTACTTCTAAATAAATAAAGTAAATAAATATGTAGTTTCACATCGTTAATGTACGACTTTTAAAATCGTTTAAAAACTAAAATTAATAGTAGATACAGTCATAGTGTTAAAAATATGTAACGAAATTTTTATAACCAATTATTATAAAACCTACTTATTTATCATCTAAAAATATGAGTTTTGGTTTTGGCACAGGTTATTCGAAAATATTTAAATTAAGTTTTGGTTTCTAATATTATTTCAATGTTTTTTGGGTTCCGGAACTGGTTATTTTCAGTTTAGTTTCAATCCCCGGTTCATTCCTATTTTATCGTTAAATTACCTATACTGTACTTTTAACATTTCACTATTTACAATTTTCATAAAACAAAAACAAAAGCCTAGTATAAAGTATAATTATTGGACCATTTCCTGATACAAGTAACGATATCTTCATCTATAGAGATGGATATAAAATTGGTATCATCAGTATTTTATTTACATTATTCTACTTTTTAAAAAATAGTCGTAGAAGGAGGGAGTTCGGACCCCCGAAAACCGCTGACTTCGGAATTAAGTACCTATAGGTAACACTATATATAGTGTTAAAATTATATCGCAGAGTATAATTTACAAAATAAGTTTACAATGATAAACGAGTGCATTTTAAATAGTAAAAAATATAAAATAACCATATTCGATTACGATATTATTAAATACTTGTCTACCTGCGCATAACTAAATTAATATTTTAATATAAATGCATTTTAAAGACTTCTCTAATCTTGTAAGACACCTTTTGCAATGTTTGAAATATAATACGTATTGTTAATAGGTATTTATATTTTGCCTATACTCTTAACGGCATTATTGTTATTATAATAACCAGTACTAGATATAGGTAGGTATCTATTTATTAGTTTTGCTGTAATGAATAATGCAAATATTCAGACATTTAGAGGAATGACTATTTGTTTTACAACATTTGTTCTCACAACACTGCAGAACAGTTATAATAAACGCGACGGTTTAATTAAGTAACTTCATGGTACCCACTCTTTCGTATTGATTTAAATAGGCGAGTCAGTTTTTTACCCAGAAAAATATATGCTATGGATTTAGTTTTCAATTCCCAGCTCCTGACAGAAAAGTTCATATTTTGTTTTTGTTGTTATTTTGTAACAAGTTGAACGAAGCGTAACAAGGGTTTATGACACTATATACCAATAAGCATTGCATATATGTCTGTACCTACCAAACTCTCTTACCTTCATGTGGACATTTTAGTAAATTTGTCCACAATGACGATAATAGGTATAGGTTCGTTATATGTATACAGGTTTCTCTATTATATATATATACAGGCTGTTTCACGAAGATATACCCCTTGAATATATCTGGAGATAACAAAGATAATCAAATTATGGTTGTTTTACATTACTCACAGGGACGAGGACTACAAATATGTGTATTTGAATTAAATTTTTTTTTTTTTATTAAAAAAATAACTTTTCATTTTATTATTGTCGGATAATTTTAAGATGGCCATTTTGCCGAGTTTATTTTTCTTAAAATTTTAATGTATCACACATTTATATCCGGTGAATAGTTTTTAAGGAACAGCCGTTTTTAATTTTACTAATCCGTGTGAAAACCGATGTTTTCGCGTAACACGGTTAGGTTATTTTCTAGATAACATCGGTTTTTCACACGGATTAGTAGAATTCAAAACAGTTGTTACTCAACAAGAAACTATTTATCGGTTATAAATGTGTGATACATTGAAATTTTCAGAAAAATAAACTCTACAAAATGGCTATCTTAAAATTGTCCAACAATAATTAAACAAAAAGTTATTTTATTAAATTTTTTGAATGAAAAATTAATTCATACATAAATGTTTGTATTCCTCATTCCTATGAGTAATTAAAAAAAAAAAAAAAAAAAAAAAAAACAAAATTTGATCATCATTATTATCTCCGGAGATATTCAAGGGGTATATTTTCGTGGGACAGCCTGTATGTTTTAATAGTAGAATAGAGACTAAATATTGATTTTATGTACTCGAGAATAAGTAAAATATTAGCAAAAACTACTAATATAATATTATCATTATTTCAAAATGTATGCTATAATTTAAACTATCATATACGCTATCATTGTTAGATATTGCATTTTAAGACAATATTATTATAAGGGCACGGCATAGAACGGAGACAATAGCATGCATTACATTGGTATACAAATATTGTACTATTTAAATCGAAAACTCCGGGGGGTTGACTATAACACGTATTTTTCTTTTATATATTTGATTATGTGTTCTTAATTGTTTATAAGTACAAATTATAATGAATCGTACATTTTTTGTTTTTTTTTTGAAAATTGTTCATTAAAGAAATTTATTGACGAAACAATAAAATAATGTCGTTTTACGAACTAATATGTTAATCTTCGGATTAGAAAGTCATATAGGTACACTGTACGGTGTACAGATTCATTATGGAATTTGTTATTAAAAATGGCTAATGATAGTCGTTAATAGACACGTGTTCTTAATAATTAATAATGTAAAGACATTACAGGCTATAAGTATACAACATTGGAAAATAATAGACTTATTTTTATTTAACGATAGATTACGTCCCTATATATTTACTTGAGTTAGCTAATTTTCAGATTAGTTTTCTACAAAAGATCAAGGAATATATTAAAATAAATTAATAATTATCTTATAGTTGAATACAATCTAGTTAACTATTAAAATTCGCATGTATACCTTAAATACTATTTTGTGTTTGTGGTTTATAGACTCAAAAACACTGTTCGATCGTTTCCGCTGAAAATGTCAATGCTTGTTGTTATTATAGTTTCAGGAGTGTTTAGAGAGTGGTTTCAATGGGAAATTCAGTCCTTGAAGCGCGGCTCACATAGAAAATTTGTCGTTAAAATACGAAAATTGTACATTTTTCTTTTTGGTTATTTCTGGTAGCTAATGTTTACTCGGGGAAAAATGTAAGTACTGTTTTTCTTATAATCAATTGTTTTCACTGGGAGAGGAACGGTTTTATTTTGTTTTCTGTTTAATACCGTGTACGGGGAAAAGCTGGGTAGGTTTAGCACAATTTGGTATTACATAATATTATAATTTCATCTTTAAAATATCCGAGAATGGAAAAATAGGTACTCAAATTTTATTGAACAAATGTAAATTTGTCGATTTAATGGTCATTTATTATGAGCACACGTATGGAGTAAAATGTTCACATATATAGGTAGATAATAAATAATGCATACAAACATTATTATATTATAGTACCTACTGCATGTCTGATGGTTATAGCTTATGAAACAAGGCAGTTTATAATAATATTTGACATTTGCATGTATTTTTCAAAATTTCTCTAAGTCATCGTGATTTCGTTTTGCGTATAGGCACCATATACAATATGCATATGGTTTTTTACATTCTACAAAATAAATTGCAATTGACAGCTGTTTACATAATCTGTGAGTATGTAAAAAAAATAAAATAATTTCCGGAATCCCGTCGAATCTGTCATAATAAAGGTATACAAATAGACTAAATATATTTCTTATGCTATCATAATGATATTCGATTCCTCCTTATAATATTTACACATACTTTATACACGCGATGGCCCGACAATCAAAGAGTCGTTGCACGTTAAGCGTGTTGAGTATAAAAAACATAATAACATCAACAACGTATTCAAAATGACTATTTTTATGAAATAAATTGCAGTGTAATTATCATGCGTATAGTATTATGAAGTCGAATCTGCCGTGGGAGAAGAGGGGCTTTACTCGTAACAAGCATCTGACCGGATCGTTAACTTTCTCCCTATAACAGCTGTGCGTGATTCTTTTCGAACAAACCCAGAATTGAGTCCGCGGATCAACCAGTGTAAACTCTGCAGTTCTGTAAACAAAATATAATCACATTATTTTCCTTGGACACACCATTCGGGGAACCTCGCTGGAAAACGATTTCTGTGCATTGTAATCAGGTTGGTGATAATATTATATACGTATTTTTATTTCAATCTATATTAATTTCTGCTGCAGTTTCAATAAAAATTTAACGCGATTGATTTTTAATCCATCGTAAAAAAAAAAAAAGTTTCATTGAAACCGTTATGTTGCGTCTGCGTTTAATACGGAGGTATAATTTTAACGAAACGTCGAATATTTTGCGTCACGTCCGTGTACTAAATAATAATTTTCTGTTAGACAATTTTTGTTTTTTGCTCCTACATTATTATATATTTGCCTTCCGGGAATATAGTATACGACGTATACTTTATTATTATATATTCGCATTAGGATATACATATGAAAAAAAAAAAATAAAAACAACAAGGATATAATATA